>JBAMHX010000010.1:23406942-23443212 GCA_037177515.1 Pseudomugil tenellus
ATTCAATTCAATTCAATTCAATTCAATTCAATTCAATTCAATTCAATTCAATTCAACAAACTCCCAGAAAGCCTAAGGTCAGTAGAAAACACTCAGTTTATATAAATTCCGGTTTAAGACACCTGTTCTTAGCTGCATTTATTTAACGTAATTTTAAGCGTATTTAAAGTTTATTTATCTGCATGTTTTTAATGTAATCTTATTTCTTTTTCCATTCTTTCATATTTTGATTTTAAATTATGCCTATTATTCGTTTTAATGTTTCCAGTCCTATAAAACTTTCATCGAGCAGGTTTCTGTAGTTTCCCTCCTCCAACACACATGACTGAAATTAATGAGTCGTTTGATTCAGTTTTGGTTGATCAAAGCTTCTTGATTTGATTTGAGGTGTATTGGAAGCAGATAAACTCCAAAGATCTGCAGGACAGGTCTCAAAGTCCAGATTTCGACATCACTGTATGAGAGTGATTAATGGCAGGATACATTGAAACACTACTATGCATGCAGCAAAGTGAAGCGATCTTTCATTCTTTGGTTTAGCAAAAACATGAAGCCTGTTTGATCCAAAGGTATTGTGGTGTAAAATACACTATAAGCCTATATATTATTTATCTCAGTCTGTGATGTTGTAACTTTGAAGTTGTTTTAGATGGTAGAAACGTGCTTTTCTCAGCCTGCTGGGACCTGCACCCTGTGACTGTGGCGGCTCTGACCGGAGCTATTTGGGCAGATGCATGGTCGCCTCTTTAGGGTGGCGGCTCAGATTCATGCCCCAAGATTGATGCTGTTCATCCAAGTTTTGGGATAGCATCGTCACCTTTGCAGGATTATACTCATATTTGAAAACTCGTGTCTTTCTTTGCATCTCTGTCTCTTATTTGTGATCCTGATGATTGTCAACTTTGTTTTCCTGCAAAGACCATATGATCTTCACTATTCTGTTTCTGTACAGATGAAGCAATTGGTTGTTTGATGTCTCTATTTTTTTAAAGGCAGTTGCTTTGTCTCTGGTACATGTTTATTTCTTTATTCTCTCTACACTCCTTGTATTCCTATCTGTTCGATCTTAAATTGATTTTGTCCCCTGTCATGTATAGCCATATAATGAATATTTTCATTAAACAAAAAAAAGAGTCTTATACCAACAAAGTTAAAACTTGTTTGGAAAAACAGCAGACTAAAAACTGCTAAAAAGCTCTTCTGTACAACCTTTTCACATGTTGGATTAGCTTTACTGTGTTTTACTGCTATACAGTAAGAAAAAGAACTGCTTCATGCTACCTTTACGAAGGAATAATACATTAACTACACAAAAAAAGTATCCAACAAAAAGGAATTTTCCTGTAGCGACCTGCACGAAAGCAGCACATTTTAAGGGGTTTAGAAACAACTGGTGTTTACATGCTGTCGATGCATTTCAAATGCATGACATCATTTAGCATACTACACCTTCTACTTTCCTGCAGACATCGTGGGCACCAAACATGGAGCCTCTTTGACCAGGGTGATCACTTTATGAGCAAAACACTGGAGGCTGCCATGACACCTTTTCTCCCCTGTTCGGATCTTCACTTCCGGTCCTCACTAAATGCATGGAAAACAGCATATTTTAGAAGGGCGATTTTATTCAATATATTCACGGAAATGTCTTCTGGGATGACCTTTGATGTTGTTGGATACATACAAATTACTTACAGATTTTATGAATGGAGCATGTTACGACCATAACGTCACTTACAGGATGATGCAGAGAGATGAGGTGATTTCACAACAATGAGTTGCAGCACTGAAGTTAAAATACACATCAAGAGGATCTTCTTCTGCTCTTATTATTTCGTTGATCAACACAAAGAGCCTGTAAGTACTGTAAGTATTGTTAGTGCATGTTATTTCATGAAATATCTTTTATTTTGTACCGTATTTTGATGACCATAGGGTGGACTTAAAAGTGTAATGTGTGGTTTTGTGACTTTGAGAAAGCGGCTGTCGGAGAAGACAGCATGAGAACCGGATAGAGAGATGTATATCGCAGTGAAGTAAAGTGAATTGAAATAAATGAACATGAACCAACAGCTTAATAAAAAGAAAAAATTTGACTATAAAACCAGAAATGCTCTGCTGCAGGATCCTATTTACATTGGATCCCTGCCAGAAACACAGACTTTTTGGCAGCTTGCCAAAGTAAATATCAAGCTCTGTAGTTAGCTGTTACTTCAACTAGCTAATGAAAATAAATGTTTAAAAAGATTTCAATGAAACAGAAAAGGAAGCTGGAACATGGAAGCAACAATAGACCCAAAAGAAACCCACATTTTTAACATCCTGAATTCTGATAGCAGTGAACAGAGCTAAACAACCGGAGCCTTGAACTGTCATCTACTCATTCTGTTGAGTAGACGATGGGACACTAATCACTCAGTTCTGTCTTCTTTTGATTAAAATGCAACCTATGTATCCATCTTTGAGATTTAGCCATTGTTTGAGTAATGAAAATGTTATTTTAAATTTTTTTCAGAAGAAGTATTACCTTATAAAACATACTAGTTTATCATTATTGCTAATGTAGCCGGAAGAGCGAAACAAATTTCGGCATAATTTTAACAAAATGGATTATGGGAAGGGGGTCCGCCAAGAAAGTGGTGGATAGACCAATATTTAAGCTAAGCTAAAATCTGCTCTTTCTGTAGAAAGATCTTCATCTTAAATGTAAATCAAATGCATTTGTTGCACAGAGTGCCTAATCAGGTTTACTCTAATCGCTTAATATTCTAAAAAAAAAATCAAACCCAATCAGCATTAACTAAATCTAGATGTCCTAACTTGACTTGTAACTCAACTAATAGGAAATGTAAACTGCACAGGCAGCTACTTCCAGTCGACTTCCAATTAGCCCCCAATTAGCTGAAAGCCACCATTCTTTTTAATCCATCCATCCATCCATCCATCCATCCATCCATCCATCCATCCATCCATTATTTACCGCTTATTCCTACCCCCAAGCTGGATGTCTCTGGACTGTGGGGGCAAGCCGGAGAACCCAGAGAGAACTTTTAAGTATTGGATATTGGACAGAAAGTATAGCTAAAATGCAGCTATGAAAATGTAGTAGAGAAGCTTAACTTTCAAATCAATCAGGAATGACCATATACAGATGTAACCACTTGGCTCAACCTGTTTTCAGTCAGTGAGATCATTCTTGAACGTGCAACCTGCTTGCTGTGAGGCCACAATGCTAACGCTACCACGCCACCATGCAGCCCCATTCTTGTCAATAAATAAAAAGAAATATTTGTTCACCCTCAACTGCGCAGCATATAGACGGGATCTCTGACATCCGGAATGAGTCCCTACAGCACCAGATACCAACGCAGGAACTCAACATGGTGAAGGGTGTCTGTGACGTCGCCTGCTATGTATCTATTGATAACATTGTTAGCTTATTAAAGCTATAGCTGTAGGCTGACTTTCTAAATTCCCTCCTAGTAAATACTCTACAGCACATTTGAGCAACTGATCTGTTCATGCAGTTGTAAAATACACTCCTATGTTTCCCACAAAAAAGAGATTAAAATAAACACAAACTCAAACATCATTTTTATTCTCCAAATATACAGAGCAAAAGCATCATAGATTCACAGACCAGTACAGTTAAAATACAACCGTTTTCTTTTTTTTTTCTTAGTTACAGAGGGCCACTGCCTGAAAATAGCAGTTAACCCAAATGCATGTACACATTTGTCTCATTATAACAATTACTGCGTGTTTATGGTTACTATTTATACAAACTTTTGAAATGAACATTAAACGTACTTGTGACCTGTGCCGTGTAGTATTTGCAACCCTTTTGCATTATGTGGAGTACAGAACAATTTAACCAATTTTAGAGAACTGTCCTCATTTGACTTTCAAAGACTTTTCTCTGATGCTTTCAGTTTTCTTGCTACTTATATAACGTGCCAAACCCAGAACAATTGATTACCTTTGTGCCTTGAAGGCTAAAGCAAAATCTGAGGATTATTTGCAAATACTATTTAGTCCAGGCCTTACACTTGTATGTTATTAAAGTTCTAACAAGGTATTGATTAGGAATGAAAAAGATAATACAGAAAAAAGAGAAAAAGCATTGGATTTACACTGTTAAGAAAAAACTTACAGTATGTTGATCAATTCAGAGTTTTCCAAATGGCACTTGCTCTAATGTGTTTCATCATGGGAATTAGCACCTACACAGAGGGCAACCCTAAACAGCATGACTCTTTAGAGACATTTACTGACAGCGCTAATGTTCAGCATTTCTTTATGTATTTTTCCAGTTTGTTCATTCAAAGCAAAGTCTGTTATACCACAGACACAACATAATAAACCAATGGAAAAAGAGGCCATTGTACATATCTAAAAGCAGTTTTCCACTGCTCATAATTTCTGTCCTTCACCTCAGTAATGCACTTCACCAGTGTATAACAAGCATGTCCTTGGCATCTCTGAATAATAAAGTACCCTGCATCCTCTGCTCTGAAAGGGTGGTTGTGTTTTATCAGGAAAGGCCAGCAACCTCTTGTAATTGTTTCTGGTCTCTGTGTTTAATCATCTGTCATGCCCTGGCATCTGTGTGGTGCTTGTAGCCAGGCGAACAGGCGGCGCCAGCACCAGCCGGTGAGCCGCCCACAGGTAAGCAGGCACACTCTGTCCTCATATAGGCTTTTGATTCCCAAGGACTTGACATGGCACTCTCATCCTGTAGCATTCTCATGCCCACTGTAGCTGTTGCCATTGGAGGGTTGGATGGGACAGAAGGTGGGCCTATCAAATATTTATGTTTGCCATGAAGTGTACAGACTATCTGGACTGGGAAAATGTATTATGTTTGGATCACTAAAAAAGCTGCAGGTAATTGAGAAAACTTTTGGACTGGGAAGCAGAATTGTATTGTTACTAATGGGAGACTTTTTTAAAAGTTTGCAAAGTGGTAAAGTTTTATATTCTGGTGCTGCAAAATAAAGCACTAAATATGCAAATGATATAAATGGAAATCCATCTTTAAAAAAATAGACAAAAATTGAAGGCTTCTTATAGGGAAAAATATTCACTCATGAATTCTAAGAAAAATATATGATTTAAAGAAATTACAGAGACATCCTTGACAGTCATCACGGTGCCAATTGCAATATATTGCTGGGCATCACTCCAAGCGGCTAAAAGTGTAATAACCTCTTACTCCATCTCACTTCAAAGCTGTCCCAGCTAAGCCTGTCCTATAGCCTCATATATGCTTGGTGTACAGAGATCTCAGGGGGAGAGAAAACTGCTTGCACAAGCCTTCTATGTAATTATGTGAAAAAACAAGCAACATTTTTTGGAAAAGAAACAAAGGGAAAATGATTGTCTCACTGTGCAGTTTTGACGCAGTGTTTGTTGAGCTCTAATACACTGTAGTGATATCTGAATTAGAACGAAAGAAAAGCCAGAAAAAAGATATATACAGAATATGACAGCATTAGAGATTTATATACAGTCTGCTAAGTGCCAAACTGGATTATCAGCATTGAAACAGAGCTTTTTGTCTTAAGCTGTACAACGGGCACCAATCCATTTGTAAAATTAGTCCACACCACTGCCAGTCAAGTGGAAAACCTCATTCAAATGCCTCCAATATTATCATATGTAAAGTGCTTACAACAACTTGTCTTTGTTCTCATACCGTTCTTGCTATCTCATGCGCTGCGAGGCAGATTTCATATTTTTTCAGGCTAGCATGGTCTAATCCCAGTTTAATGAGTGCTGCACAACATAGTGGAGAAAAAAAGAAAAAAAAAACTGACCTGAACAGATAAAATTTGGAACCACTTATACTCTGTTTTTTTTTATTTGACAAAAGTTGACACTGACATGGCTGTTTTTCAGACGTGTCTTCAAGCCATTTGTTCTTCCCGGAACTCCTCTTTATCTTCTAAAGAACCAATCAAATCACAAACAATCTGATTTTATGAAGCATGGCTGGAACAAACCTTGATAGTCCACAGACACACTAAGCTTTTGAATGCGTTCATCAGACATGCTATTGTACACAATGAAACTGCAGCTGTACACTTACTGTAAATGGCTGGCATTTTAAGACCCAGCCTGCTTTAACACAATATAAGGTCAGTGACAACAGGTGATAGCGTTCAGGTGTGCGAAGGCATTTAGCCCAAATAAAAAATAAAACTTTTCATGCTCAGGGCTTTAAAGTATCTGCTGTGGACAATTTTCGAATTGGAAATGCCAGCGAGTTTGACAAAATTTCATTGCAATTAAATCCCTTCTTATTATCTCGTCTCAACTCAAACAAAAAGAGTGTAAGTGGTTTGATTTTAAATCTGCTTTCATACAAATCATATAGAGTAAAGAACAAACCAAAACTGCACTTAAAAATTCATTAGCTTGAAAATACTATCACAGGTAGGAATGCAGTCAGGTGCACTAAGCTCCGGCGGTGAAAGATACTGACTCTAGTGATGGAAAAAAAAAAAAAAACACACAATAAAGAGCTAAAATATAATGTTTTGATTTCATTTAAAAGGACTGCTTAAGTATGGATGATGATGATGTGTGGCATTAAGAAAATGAAAAACTCACGAGGGCAACACAAGTTGTAATTTGTGGGCTTTCTAGCCGCAAATGCCTCGGAGTGCGATTCGGCGTGGATGCAGCCCCCCGTCCACAGAAGAGCTGAAAGTGTTTGTCTGTCTCACTTAGCCAAAGTTTGTGTTGACCCAGTTCAAACAGACCCTCAAGGCAAAGTAGATATGGGCAAGAAGAGGCGCACATGTCTCAATGAGAGTCATCCATGTGGGAAGTCAGAAATTAGATGCTTAAAAAAGAAATTACAGTCACATATGTACACTGATATTCTTTTATCTCAGAGTGTCAAAGTGAAATGATGACTCAGGGATTTAAAATAAGATCTAAGCCCCCCACCGTTTCTATTTTTTTTATCTGTTCAGCTTTGCAGCTCAGATACAGCTGTAGAGTGAGAAGAAAAGTGTTTAAAAAAACAAACAATAAAAAAACAGAGCTCTTCTTTTAGTACTTGAGACATCTGTTAGCACATGGACAAAGTTTTCTTTCACCCACACAAGGGAATGGGTTTTAACAAACCAAGTTTAACACACAGTGTTTGAAAGAAAGGTGGAAAAAAGTTATCATTTTAACAAATTAAAGAAATAAAGAGAGAGAGAAGGGAAAAAAATCACATGCACATTCATTGTTGTGCTTTCAAATAAGAAGAGAGCAGCAGGGCACTGGCTCACACTCATAGTCAAGCAGTTTGTGCTAAGCGTTTCACCGCAGTCATGCTTTTTCTCAATGACGAGCTCCAAAAGCTAATTCGGTCCATGCCAAGAGAGCCGATTGTCACACAAAACTCACATTTTGCTTTCCTGCTCTCTGCTCTGTTAACAATCTTACTGCTTAAAACAAGTCCTGAAAGTTCAGATATCAAACTGATGTGATGTCTGTGTTGGCAAAAAAAAAAAAAAAAAAAAAATATGTCTGTGGCACAATTTGAGTTCAAAAAGAAGGAAGTTGATAAATTAAGCATGAAGGAAAAGTAAGGCTTCCAGATCCTTTTTCATTTTCTTTTTTTTCCATTTTTTTGGGGGCATTGAGAAGTATAAGCAAGTCCAGCCCAGCAGCCCCAGCATCTTTAGGCATCCATAGAAAACACTGTATAAGACTGGTGGTTGATTTCTTAAGTAGTTTTACAATTCTTGCTGCTCATTACACCCGCATCAACAAGACCCTCCCTTCCTGGTGGTCAGACGTGGGTCTGCATGCGCTTCTGGAGGGGCCGGGTGAGGTCAGAGTTTTGTGAGGAGGACTGGGAGTAGTGAGAGGAGGAGGAGGCCGATGCCTTGCTGTCTTTGTCGAACTGCACGTAGCCGTCCGGCTTACTGTAGCTGCTGATGCTGCTGTCACACTGCGTGTCGATGAAGGAGCTGGAGTCGCTGAGCGAGCCGCGCTGGAACTCCCGCTCACACAACTCAATAGAGCTGCTGCCCATACCCAGCACGAAGCGCTGGCTGTAGTCATACAGACGGTTGGGGCCCGCTCCGAGGGTGGAATAGATATTAGTGAAGGACATGCCTGTTGGTACCCGCTGCTTGCCAAGGGTACCTGTATTGGTGGGATTCCTCACCTCGGCAGTCTGATTGCTTGTCATTGTGGGAGTGTGGTGCTCCTTGAAGGTGTTGACACTGTAATACCCATTTGTAGGGTCCTATTGAAGACACACAGATATGAAAAAAGGGTTATTATTAAGAATAAATATGCAATATTTATGTATATTTTGTACTTTCTTCCAAAGGGATCAATCAAAACAAGTTCTAAAAAGAAAATATGGAGGATATAGTGAAAAAGATTTGACTGTACTCTCAAAGCCAGGGGCTGACAGAAGGAGCTAAGGCCAAACTGACAGTAATTACCATTTATACTGAGCAGTCTGCTGTGTACATCACACGGAAAACAGAGATGAAGCTTGGTGTCAAGGTTAAGTTCAGTTAGTTCCTGCTCTAACCTTAAAATCATGTCTCTCACTAATTAAACGGGGCTTGATGTTTCTAAGTTTGTCATCTAGTTGTCACTGCAAAGTTCACTCGCACACCAGTTTTAATTAGACCTTAATGGATTGTAGTGTGTGTAATTCCACATAATTCTAAACAGTGTGCCACTTGTTCCTCTGAGAAACGCAGGCACCCAGCTGTTGCTAAGGGTCCAGTCAGAGCAGGTGTTTTTTTTTTTTCTTCTATGTTCTCGTGTGAATAGATCCGAATGTCAAGCACAATGAGCGTGCTGGCAAATCCCAAAAGAAGAATGCTCATAATGGGAGAGACAACCTGAGAGGGTCCTCGTTATGCTTGTTATTACCAGACAGCAGACAGGGAGACTGTTTGCATCTGGCCTTTATCTCTTGTTTGGGCTCCTCTCTGTTCCCGTCTCATGCATGCAGTCATTAACTAGGCTTAAAAAATCTGGCCCCTGAGGCAGCAGGTAAGCAGAGAAACATAACAGAAGCACTCCAGGGAGCTAATGCCAACAAGCAAATGGACAAAAGGACAGAAGAAAGAGACAGTATTTGTCTGTGTGACAGTGATACAAGCAAGATGTAAAAGTAAAACTGGAGACACGTTCAGTGAAATAACATTTTCAGTCCCAGCTTAGCATTTTCTCCAAGGGTTGCTAACACTTTCACCACATATATAACAGCAACTACAGAGATATTCTGTTGCGAAACACCTAACATGAAAAGAAATAAATTAAATTAAATGAAAAAAAGATCTTTACACAGCTAACATAAAACATTATATGTCTAATTAAATTTATTTAAAGATGCTTTACATAGCACAGCTATGCCATTAAAAAACTGGAAAGAAAAACTTTTTTCTTCTGTTACGAAGATTGCTATTTGATAACTATGTTTCAAAGTTTAAGGACGTGGCTTTGGTTCAGCAGCCAGCACTTCATTATAGATGGCTCAAGACACATATCGATAATTGAAAAAAGTCCAGAAAACAGGATTAGAAGTTTATGTAAGAAGACTGAATGAATGCTCCATTTATTAGTATGAAAGCAATGGAGAGTGATGAATGCAAAGGTAATCTGAAAGTAAAAATTTGATATCTGTTATTTGATGTTACAACCATAACAAAATTGAAATTAAATAGCTAAAGAAATAAAAAAAAAGACAGTAACTATCCTTCACTTGACTTGGAATTGACTCCTCAGACACTGCTAGAGGCCTTGACTTGAGAACCTTTACAATCTGTAAAATCTCCTGTGGATCCTTTATGACAGAAGCTTCCAGTCATTAAGTGCCTTTGAGTGCAACACGAGAGCTCAAAGCAAAATGCGTCGTTTGGACAGATTGAGCTATTCATTGCTATGTAAAGGGGGACGCGGCAGTACAATAAATAGCACTGACGTCATCTTTATTGCCTTCACTAAATCCTTACTTTTCTAAATGAGGCACACTGGGTTTGATTTGACCACAGTGACTTTTTAGCTTTTCATATGTTCACAACCAATCAAAGTAGGAGCACCATCAACGATTAGTGATCGAACAGCCGATATTACACTGTATGTATGATTTTATATATGTTGCTTAAAACCAAAAAATAATACATGCATATGGCGGGTGCTTTGCAGAAAGTATCAGGGTTGTAAGTTGTGAGATTTAACAAAGCTTTTAAGGGACATGACAACATTGAAAAATGTATATCAAAAGTATATTGTGTATGTGGACATTTGTAGCTGCATAGTCATGTATTTTGTCACATTTCAACCTAATTGCATATGATTCTCACCTGAACTTTACTTGAACTCTTATGTTGTGTTTCCACATACATGTATGCTCATAAGCAGGTCATGAGAAAAGCCACTCTCTCCTACAAGACTGATAGATTCATAAAACCTTTTTATCCCTTTTTGTCTCTTGTATGCAGTTACATGTTCATTTTTGTGACAAAATAAGTGTTGCAGTAATTCATAGGTATGGAAAATTCAATGTTATTTTATGTGCATACCAAATAAAACTAATGTTGCCTTTGATTGGTGACAGGAAAAATATTTGCACCAAAATACGAAAAAATACTTATGTAAAAGTGGTTATGATCTATGTATTATAGACTGAACACACCTATGTGAAAAAAAAGGTCTTTATTTTAACCACATTTGGAAAAAAAGCTACTGGATTAGCACCTTCCACCACTCTACGGCTTCATAAGTGTTTCTAGCCAAACTGGAAAATGCAAGATGTGGGGAGTGAGATCAAGATGAAGTAGATGTGGATCTGTAACATACTGGCAAATTAAAAAACTGTTTATCGAGCACAGTGATGAACATAAAGTAACTATGAAGATTCCAACTTTTCACTTTTGAGTTTCTGTTATAAGACTGAGTTGGTTGAGACAAAAAAAAAAAAGACTTTTGTTATTGTCTAATTCATATCTTATGGTAAAGTTGTACTGCTGTAAAACCCAGCCTTACTCCATGACATGTATTGATTATATGTGTCAAATAAAATAATATTTGAATATTTAGGTTAACATTTATTAATCCCATTCTTTTCTACTGTGCATGTTTAACATGACATGAAGATGAATCTTGTGAGAAATCTAAAATGAAATGCTTTTTTCTTTATATTTCTGATCCAAACCATGTTTCTAATGTCCCAAATCTGAGCAAAAAGAAGTTACACAGGAGATAGAAATGGAAAGAACTGTAGACAAAGCTGAGTTACACTCTGATGTATATGTTCGAAAATAACGAATCACACATTTCAATTAAAGTTTTGTTTTATTTTTTCCCGACAACGTAAACATTGTATAATATTTATATTTTATATAGTCATTTAAAATATGTGGACAAATGTTTTGCCTCTCCAATTGGTAGATAGTGGAATTCACGGCTGGGAAAGTAAAAGCAAGCTAGCAAATAAATCCTCAACACATCTCCTCAGTCCTGAGTACTGGTTAGAGGAAGTGGTCTCAATCTTCTCATCTAAGGTATAAATAAAACGGAAAAATCTGCTCGAGGGCCAACCAGTCCTTGATTCCTTGAGCCACTTAAATGAAAAACTAATTATTAAAATCAGTCCCATAAAGAGGACTCATTTAGCCTCTGGACTTGACTTCAGAGAGAGGAAAAAAAAATATGGTGGAGAAGAGGATTTCATGCTTTTCAGCTATTTTGGTTCCAGAGTTGAAGACCACCATTTGGCCCTAAGGTATTCTCTCTCCCACCACCTTTTTCCCTTTGTTCTCCCTGATTCCTACATTCATGCCTTCATGGTGACATTGTTCATGAGTCGTACCTTAATGTGCTGATACTCCTTCTCCTCCTCTTGTAATACCTCCAGCTGCTTCAAAACAGACTCCTGCTGGAACTCTCCTCGCTCAACCTACACAGACATCAAGCAAAGTATATTAAGAGCCTGCACATATTTCGAAGCTCCTAAGCCCAGAATAAGAAGAATTTCTGAAAGAAACTGGTTCAGTCTTTTTTTCTTTTTTTAAGACTTGTTCTTCTTTTTTAATATCAGTCAAACATGCTTCACCTTCACTAGGGGCTGGCAGGGGGCATTAATAATTTATCCACGGATATCTTTTATTTATCTTTACAAAATGCAGATTTGTGAGGTAGCTGAGCTGAACTCCCCACTCTAACATCAAATGTTCAAATGTAGAAAGTACTTTGAATAAGAGCGCAATCACAAAGCTTCGGGTAGAAACAGCTCAGACTTGGAGAAAACAGCAAGAAAACCAAAACATTATTAGAGCTCAGAGGAAAAGCAGTTCTGTATCTATATACAGAACAGAATCTGCAGGATTACACTGGATGATAAGCGTTTACTCTCCAATTTTGCTCCTGAGTAGCATTATCTTGAGCCATATAAATCTTTTGCCTTAAATGCCTTAAATGAATCACACTCATTAGGTCTTTCAAAGGACATGCAATAAGGAAGAAATAACTGAGTATTCACTTCTAAAAAAAAGAAAAAAACACATGGAACAAGAAGAAGTGGAAAGTAGTATGTTATGACACTCACACTCACCATCAGTTGCTTCATGGACGCGTGCTCTTCATTTTCCCGTGCTGCATTGTGGTCCTTGTGTACAATCTCCACCCTGATGTCATTTTTTGCTGACACGACTCCTTTCAGATCTGCGAGAAAAAGACAACATGTACAGTTTGTCTTAATAAGCTGGAAGATTCACCTCTCTCTATGCGTTGATGTGAAAACTCCCTTGAGAGCAGTATGCAGTACTGTAAGATTTAGCAGAGATGCCAGGATGTGCTTTATTACAGCGCTCCCACTTCCCAGAAAAAAAAACAAAACAACACAAAGCATTATTAATCATCTGTTTCCTGCCAACACAAGATTATCTTCCTCTATATAAATGCAATCATGCAGTTTTCTTACTGTGGCTCATTCTGTTCAGGACAATGCGGATGTTAAACTGTCATATAACAAAGTCTTACTTTCTGTCTTAAGTTTGCTTGCAAGTTCTCTCTGGTGTGCACAGATGGAGACGGGCAGTGAGGGCATAACCAGGTGTGCTTCCTCTGTAGTATACAGACAATAGACATGCTGAAGGGACCAGTAGCACAGAATGATTCTTGGAGACAGTGGCTGACTGTCTCTGACTTGAGTCACTTGGTTTTATGGGTGGGTGGCAGTGAACACAACGCAGGATGTAAATAGCCTCAAAAGGGGAAAGCAGCCAGACTGAGATAGCATGAAATGAGCCCTGGTCACAATCTGGCTATCTGCACCACAAAAAGATGCCCATCTCATGCAGTGATTCATCCTGTGTTAACTGTGACGCTAAGTGCCAGAATTTTGTGCTGCAGATTTCCCATATTTATAAGATCCCAACAATGATTGTTTCTCAGTTGTTTAAAGATCAAAACAATATAGAAATTTGCACAGATCGACTTTTTTCGTGTGTGTGTGTGCTTAAGGAAAATGAAGTACTTTGACATGCATGCTGTTAAATGTTAAAGCAGAAAGTAGACATACTTCTCTGAGAGCGGGTGCAACAAAATGCGCCGATGGTGCCCATTAGGACAATGAGGGCCACGAAGGCTCCCACAGCAATGCCGATGATCACAGCCACTGGGAGGGATTCTGCAGAGAGCAACATAAAGATATGTCCATCTATAGAGAAATACCACAAACATTTGACATGTACACTGGATATATGGCAGGAGAGTACACAGAGGCACACAGTCACAAAGAATGCTTTTTTCCCACCATGAGCACACATGGGCACATGTCCTTCTCATATCTTTGCTCTTTTTTAAGTATCTGCAGCAAACAAAAACTCAGGAGAGATGTGCTTTATTCTATATCTGTAAGTGACACCAACATCAGCCAACAGGTCATAAAAATAAACAAATGCAGCACACATAGGGGCACAAAAAGTTTGTCCAAACAGGTGCAAGTTCTTCAATAAAACTTTTTTTAGTTATTCTTTGGCATCTTAATGTCAAATAACTTTTTATTTACTGTAATTTCTACTAATAGAAGCATTCATCAGAGTGCCTTCAGTTTTACAAAGTGGAAGTGTTTCTGCCGTACTTTAAGGAGCATCATTTGTGACCAGAAACACAGCAAACCAGAAAGCTGTTCCAGCAGTAAAGGAACGCTTTAATGGGAACCTGAGCTACCCACCCACTTTAATGACCTTCCTGCATTTTAAACAAATGCAAACAAATAAGTGCTCTTCCTGCTCCATTAAAGCCCACTTAATGTCTTCATTGATCAATGCCAGTTTCATGCGAGTGGCTTATAATTTATCATTTAGGATAAGTGGAAAGAAAACAGTGCTGCTTTGTAGAGGGGGAGAGGTCACCCAGAAAGATGTTTTGACGTTTTCTTTAAATGAACTACAAATAAAGAACATTGTATTTTATTGTATGGATCTATTTTAAGCTAAAGGTCACCCCTGTGAGTCAATAGCAAGCTTCGGTTAAGGATAAATGAAAAACAAAGACCTGAGAAATGCATTGCTGGCATTTTAAATGTCTTTGATGGTTGAATCTTTTAGAATTTTGGTTGTGATTTTTTTAATAAAAGTTGAAAAATAGTGTTTATGTACATTTCTATCAATTAATGGCTAAGGTAAGAACTTTCACAAACACACTACGTCAGCAAATTTACATTAGGAACAAACACAAACTCACTGGCACAAACACAATAACAAACGTTACAATCTGTTGTCTCCATCAAAAACCAAACATTAAAAAAAACACAAACACGGGATTTGAAGAAGAGGAAGGTGGAACCTGTCGAACCTTGGCTCCCACCTTGTTCCTTAAGGCGTATGATCTCGGTGTCAGAGCCAAAGCTGTTCCACGCTGTGCAGTTGTAGATGGTCTGGAAGTCAGCTGGGACGATGTTACTCATGGTGAGTGTGGATATGACTCCTTCTTCTGTGTTTACAGTCTCTACCGTGTAGCGACCAGAGGTTCCAGACTCCAGAACAGTTTCCTTCCACGACCAGGCCTTTGAAGGGGCAAAAGGTTTTTAACCATTAGGTGGCCCATAGATTAGTGGTGGAAACCTTATTTATGATGTTATTAATCACAACTATTAATATATAAAAATGACAGACTTTATTGAGCGTTGTTGAGAAGACTAACAGACTTGTTGAACGTTATCCATCACTTGTGATATCCATAACGTTCATGTAAGTCAGCTAATGTATTATTTATGTTCTCGATGCTATTATTTCCATGGCTTCATGTTGTTATGGTGAAGCTGTGACATGATAAGTGTTGTGGGGTAGTGGCTTAATTAAGTCTTAATGGTAACTAAGACAAGAATATATGCCAGGATACCCTGCTGTAGGGAATAACTGAGACCCATCTGAGGACATTCTGTCATCATCTCAAGCCTGAGTTTGTTGTGCCATTAAAGTCTGAATGTGCTGAGGCCATGTTTGAACTTTACTGACGTTACAGTAACTTAATTAATCATTTAAAAGGCCACTCAACTAAGCCAACTTTGAGCCTCATAAGAACTGCCATTTTTAATAGATGTGTGATTGTTTTCCAACTTTTCATTTCTGTTTTTCTGAATTCTAGCTGGAAAAATAGTTCTTCAGGATGTGTACACTAAATTGCTTTGTTGCCTCATAATATGAACAATTCCTGTAACTTTCCTGATTGGAGAATAAATGTTTTTCCTCTCAATAATGTCCAATTAATCTAATTACATGTAATTACATCTGCAGAGGGAAAGCAGTGTTTAAAATGTCTCGAGGTAGACAGAAATGATGGTAAGACCTGAATTGAGAAAAAACCCGTATTTGCTCCCGTATTTCAATAAATATGAAAGTGAATAAGACTTCTTTTAACAGCTAATATATTGTTCTTTCATGAACCTGATAGTAATTGAACCATTTGATAAACTTGGGTATCTACATAGAAAAGGCACATGAACAATATGATGATAAATTACAGTCATACAAAATGTACAGGACACAAATTCATTAAAATTACTGAAGAAAATATAATCATTTTCCATGTGAAGCCAACAAATCAGGGTAATTATCATGTTTTTAGGTTTCTATTGCATATAAATAAGGATTATTTGAGACAAATGTGAAAAAAATGAATCAATTCCCACAATGTACTCACAATGCGGTCTGGAGGAGGTGTACTTCGAATGAAGCACTTGATCTGTCCCTTTTCTCCATGCAGAGCCTGCTGAGTTTGCGTGCTGGATATAGTAGGCGGCCCTGAAAAAATCACCAAAATTGGAACATGAATAATTAAAGTCATTTTCAGTTTCAGGTCATAAGACAATTCTGCTCATTTGAATTTTTGTTGTTGCGCATTATACTCCAAATGTTTTCTGCTCCAAGCAGTAGTGGCTGAAGTGATTTCTAATTTGGGCCTCCTGGGGTAGACTGCATTGTAGTCAGATATGAACATGTGTGCAATCTCACCGCAGACACGTCGGGATTGAACAAAGGACATAAGTGGCGACCTAGACCTCATTCTGGCTCAAGAAATTGCTGATTTATGGCTCTCTTGATTTCTCCCACTGAGATAAACGTTGTTCTCTGGAGCGTAATCAAGAAGGCACAGATGGAAAGAGAAAATGCCATAGTAGGGAGATAACTCACTTGTCGCAGCATGTCACTGTAATCAATTTGCTTGCAGGAGAGTTGACCCCTTAACCAATAGGTCAGTCATCAAACATTGAAAACTTTATACAGAAATACAAAATATTAAATGAAAATTCAACAAGTAAAATGTTCAGTTTTTTGCATTGCTTATATTTACACTAATTTTTTTAAAGATTAAAAAAAAACACACATGTAGTGTAAGGTTTAAGATTATGCAAAAGAAAGACCTGGTTGAATTAACTGACTTTACTGGTATGACAAACCATTTAAACAAGGATCAATCCACTTAGACTTAAAGTCAGGAGTGTGTTAAACCCTGGTCAGGCTATAAAATCTCCCCTGACACGGGCAGCTCAGCCTAAAAGACTGATCTGTTCGCCATCTGGTCAGGAGGCTGCTCACACCAGGTGACAGCACTAATTTGAAGACAAGATGTCACATATAACCCAATTCTGTCATTCATGTCTATTTACTCTTTGGTCCTAAAGGGCTCACTGAAGAAAATGCTGGATTTTTATGTAGTAGTGGGCTATTTTTGTTTGTCTTGTCTAATGTTTATCCTTGATATTTTTTCCCCACCATTCTTGATTGGTTCTTCTTACCATCAGTCTGACATTTCAAACTTGGATATCTTCAAAAAGCAGCAACCCAATCTGGCTCACATTATCAGGCACGTCTGCAGAGATCAAAATCGGCAGCCTTGACTTTGTTCGCATTACAGACACAGAGACCAAAGTGATTCAATATTGTTTTTATCTTATTTGCGTATGTGTTTTCTTGTCTGAATCTTATTTTGAGCCCTCTAGTAATACAGTGGACGTAACTGAGTTTAAAAAATGTAATTACGTCAGAACATGCAACATGCTCTGCTTCCTACATTCAAAAGCTGGGTCATTTACCAGGAAGCTTCCACAAAAACCAGAAGGAAATGTTGTCTTCATCTACGATTTATATGGCTAAAAAAAGAGTGAGGAAAAAAAAGAGGCTTTTTAAAAACAGTTTAAATCAAATGATATGAGTTGTGGTTAAGGTTAAGAGCGTGGGTTTGACGTGGTGAGGGGAGAGGAGGTGTAAGCAAGGCAGTTTCTTGATTAGTGAGACAATTCAAAACCCAGCCGACTTCCCAAAACTCCTGCTCTCTGCCATCTCTCTGACAATACATAATTGCAGTTTATTACCTGTCTCTTATTAAAATGAATTAGCATTTTAATGAGACTTTGCCAGATGGTGTCTTGGTATGCTATGGGAAGACGCTGGAAAGAAGCTCCGACCCCACACTGAATGCTTCAGTCTTAAGATGCATGTCCCTAAAAGTGTTCACTTCTGTTCCCTGGTTTATCAGAAAACAATGATTGTATTTACACTAAGTGTATACTGTGGTCCATGTAAGGGCTTTTGGAAATGTCATCTGCATGTATTATTTCCTGATTACAAAATACATGTAGGCCAATCTGTGTGGTTAGCATTAGCTACCAAACATTAGCAAACAACAAGATCACTTGGCCACAGGCTGCAAAAAGGCTGATTGTAATGGTTGTGGAGGATCTATTCTACGGATTACAACAGCAAATTATGAATATAATTAGATAGCTTTATCTCTATGGCTCAGCTTGAGTTGAAAATGCGCGTGCATATTTGTATGTTAGTGTGAACAACAGTGAGTGTTTGCTATTTGCAGTGTGTGATCGGAGCACAAAAAACATTAAGAGCAGGGTGGTGGGTGGCACTACAACATCGATGCGAGGCAGCAGGGGAGATAATCAAAATGTTGGGTTCAATGTTTCACTCATTCATTTGAGGAGGTGTTAACTCTGGAGTGGACATTGCAATCTGATTACACAATAACAATGTGGGAGTCAAAATGCTAGAGCTTACATTTCCTTCCTAAACTGAGGCATTTGCTTTGAACAACAGCTTGACATTTCGATTTTACCTCATTGCGGCTCTTTGGATTTTGTTATTTCTTTCTGTATATTTTCCATTAGTTTGTATGGAAAATAGGAACACAAACAGCTACTGGGAAACTAAATCAAAAGAAAATATTCTGACATGGTCACCCAGGGCCACAGTGTCCTTTGTCTATTATATACTGTCAGCCAGGGTTAGTTGCTGTCAGTGTGTTAAAAGTGCCAATTAAAGTGATGGATGTAATGAATCTAATGTACATTAAATTGTCACTACAGCTTTAAGTACATAGGAAGTAAAAACTATATTATTATTAAGCTATTATTTCTAATCAGCTGTTGTAGGAAGTCCTCATTTTTATTCAGTGCCGTTATATTTCAACCACACCGTATCACGTTAATGGCAGAAAATTAGAGAGAATGTAGCTCAGTCACACCTCCTTTCCTGATTGGCTCTATAACCATGTTTAACTAGTGGAAACACAAATTTAACTACCCTGAATACTCTGACAGATTTGCCACATTAACCTGCTTTGGCTGAATTTATTTTTACAACAGGCTATTTTTTCTCACTATCTCCCGTTTTTTTTTTTTTTTTTCCCCAAGCATGCACCATGATCTGTATTTGCTTTCACTTCACACAGTGAAACACATTCACAGTAATAACTCAGTATCACTGCCACGGGCCACAAACACTCATCATTTCATTTTCTAGCCAAGCGTGATGCTTACAGCAAAACTAAACCAACAATCAGTATTTACAAACAGGATCTTTGCACTCTATGCATCAACATAAAACATTATCAAAATGTGGCTCAGCCCCAAGAGATGATAATATTACTTCTTATTTGCATTTTATAGGCAAGAATTCATTATGTTGTAAATAAAAAACACAAACTTATTGTAATCTGCACTTAAGAGTGTTTGATATTTAAAAATGTGTCAAAAATCAGAAACTTAGAATTACTAAATTTATATGCTTTTCAACATAAACACACAGAAAACCAAGGTGGGGTGGGTGGGGGATCTATGACATTTTAAACATCATAAAAACAGCGTTAGCTGAGCAGGGACCTTGCATGTGAAATCAGCAAGTAAAAGTTCAAAGTCTTGCAGAAAGTCTTACAGATTATATTCTGCGTAAATGAAGCTGGTTAGAGAAAATGTGTTGCATCTTAAATGTGTTTTCTACATCATCATGTTGGTTTAAAAAAAGTAGCAGAAAAAAAAGAAACGCAGGAATAATTAACCAGCTACATAAAGACAGTCTAACGACAGAATAAAAGAGATCTATAACAACCCACGGCTCAGTGGGATACTGGGGGAGTTCTCTGGCCCTCCCTATCCATTCTTGCTGTAATGGGTTTTCTCTCCTTAGGCTGCCCAAGTACCGTATATGTGTCATTATACATAGTACTTTACCCATGGAAACTCACAAATAGAACTGTAACTCTATTCGCACACATGAATAAATTATTTAGAGCCTAACTAAATACTCTTTAAGATAAATACACTTAACCCTTTTCAACTACCCAGATGAACTGTTTTGTTCTCGGTTCTGCAGGATGGAAGAGTAAAATAAAAAGTTGTTCAATGCAATATGAATAATTACAAGCAAAGAGATACTTACAACCACTTGACAACTTTCTATGAAACAGTGAGAAGCTTCTCTTCTAAAAGAAATGTTTGACTACAGTTAGCAATATGTAACCATTAGTGACTTAAACACAAACTGTCTCCCCTGCTAGCTGTTTGATTATAATTAAATTACATTCTTCCCCAGGGAAAGAAAAATCCTCATGTCTGTGTGATGTGCCACAGTGGGAACCACTGACACAAAGCGACTGAGGGAGATAGACATAGGGGATGACAAATTATAAACACATGTAATTTAAATGATAGCTTTAAGGAATTAGGGGGAAACTGCATGGCAAACAAATAGCACAAAAAGATTCAAATGTGTAGCAGTTGTATCACAAACTCACAAAATTTGTGCTGCATTGCTTGAGCTGTTAGTATGTAAGTTGGTCGCCCTATTTAAAAATGAGAAATGAAATAACTTTACTCATTTTTTATCTCAGTAATTCACAGTTATGATCAATTGAGTGCATCTGAGCATCAATGATGTTGGCTTTAAAGGCAGACGAGAGGGAAGGCGGTGTTGAAATTGCGGCACAAGACAATCAATGAACCTCGGGAGAGAGCGCTACCAACATGCTGCCACTTCAACCGCAGCTTTTGCACATTCACAAGTTTGACAATCGGATATGCCTGACGCTCTGGTCATGAATTGACTCCTCATGTGGTTTGAAAGGGAAATAAAATGAGCTTTATCTATTTAAGAGGAACAAAGAAATGCTTTGAATGTTAACTGGTAATTCATGTATACACAGATACACAGAGAATAGAATACATAGTAAAATAGATTAAAATTAACTGCAAACTCACTTGAATGATACATAAACATGCCATGTTTCCAGTTATGCTCTGAGTCATGTTGTAATCTTTATTAAAATAGTCTATTGTCTTCCTCTCATGACAGAATTTTCCGAAACATAATCGCTACAAGCAGGAAAGAGGAGGATCACACTAAACTGCTACATGGGATCCAATGTATTCTGAGGAGATATAAACATCAACAAGAAGATGCAAGTCTAGGTTGCTATCAAAAGAATAGGAGACAATAGAAACAGCTATGAGTCTTCCTCTCATCCTTGGATTTCAACTTAATTCCTGTCTGAGAATGAGGGGGCTCCTTTCAGTTCATAGAAAGTCATGGTTCTGATCTTTAGCTGCAGGGAATTCTGGTATCCCGTTCTCTCTCTGATATGCAAAATCAGCGTCTGGATTTTAAAAAGATCTTTAAGCGCACTGTTTGGTATTTGATGTATCTTCATCCCCAAATCAGCACAAGTGTTGCTCACAGGCAACCTCTTTTGTTAGCTTTCAAAATGTGCAATGACACAATAAGCATTAACCCAACCTTTTCCGCTGGTGTCCCTTTATTCCATCTAGTTTATTATTTTTCCAGCTTGATAGGGGTTTCGTTCAGATGGACACGATGAAAACAAGAAACATGTTCAATCCTACAACTAAGAACCTCTGCCACAGTGAAGCATGCTCCATGAATATCAAGCACTGATAATGAAGTCATTTGTTTGAGAGTTGCCAGGTCTCCCACCAAGGCTGGTATTCATTAGTCAGTCAGTGCCTCAGAAAAAGGCAGCATCTCTGTGACTCATGCTGAATCTAATTAGCATTTAAGCACATTTCACCTGTTTATGAAATACTAAACCATATCCTGAAAACACTGGTTTATATTTATTCTGCTTCTTTTTACATGTAAAGGCTTCAAAATAACGACTGCTGATGAAAGGACTGTGTTTTATCACATTACCTTTGTTAAAAACAGTCATTGCATACTTTTGTACCATATTCACTCTGCCTTGTGTGTTGTTTTGTGCATATTTGGAACGCCTGCCTGGTAAAATTAAGCGTGTCTACAACAAAAAGACACGTTAAGTGAACAAGACAGTAGCAGGAAAGCATAGAACAGGGAATCATCAGGAAAAAGTTTCTGTTAACTCCAGAGGAAGCAGAATATTGCCTCTTGTGACAAATTGCTTTCTTCTTCGCTATTGTCGACCCTCGACCTCAAGATTCACACTTTCATGTGTTATACATCTGATTCCTTTGAGGCTGCGTCAGGGCCTGTTTGTGTGAAAGATATATCTATGAAACAAAACTTACCATTGACAGTGAGAGAGACCTCCTTTTCTCCTGCACCAACACGCGGGACCACAGCGCGACAAACATACTTCCCAGCGTCCTCCTGTCTCACAGACTTCAGTGTCAGGAGGTTCTCGTTGCTAAGAACCTGTGGCAAAGACGTCACAGATGATCAAATGCGGTGACTGCAAAAGACCCTTTGTGTTTGCGATGGCAGCAAAGCAATGCTATGTATGGGAAAACCAAGGCAGCACATAGACAATTTAATACCTTAAAGGGCACCTCTTCTCAATTATTAAAATCCAATTTAGGGTCTGAGCTCAGTGGAGAAAGGTTTTGGCCTTTGATGTTGACAAAGGAAAAGGTGGAATGAGTCTGAATTTGTGGATCAAAGCAATGGAACTCATATGAGAGCAGGTCACCAAGAGGTTGGAACAAAAAAAAAAAACCTTAGGTTTAATGCACATTTACGGCCACATTGCAATGGTATGAAATATATCCAAAAGTACTCTGTGTAGGCCATGGATGTTTTGGAATTGTAGCAGCTCTGCTATTCACACAGATGACTGTATTGTACACAAAACAGACTAAATCTGATTAAGTCAGCAGTGTATACTCACCACTCCAGAACCCCTTTTCATCCACACTATAGTGAGAGATGGATTTCCTGTCCAGGCACAGTTAAAGACGGCGTCTGAGCCAAGGTCAACCTGCAAAGACTGAGGCTCTGCAGCCATGCGAGGACCAACTGTTGAAAGAAACAAGATAAACCGGCTATAAAACATCTATAACTAAACATTAGCCTTTGGCGCTCGGAGAGGAAATCTAAAAGATAACTGAGGCGGAAACGTACAGTAAACATCAACATTGCGGCTGATGTTGGTGCCTCCAAGAGCGTTGGTAACCTCACAGGAAACAGGCTCCGTAAAAAAGGAATGGTCCACGATAACTTCATACGTATCTCCCGAGACCTCCTTAATTATACTTCCTCCTTTGGCCCACCTGGTATAAGGAGTGAAATGAACACAAAAAAGAGAGAAAAAGAGAATGAAGGAAAAGGATAAAAAAGCAATAAGGCAAGTTTCAATACCCCTTGTGTCAAAAGTGTTTTTTTGTGTGAATAAATCAGGTTTTCTACGCTGGCTTCAGCATATTTTTGTGGCAGCCCTCCATGCTGTGACAAGCTCCCTGGCAACTCGGAGCAGACAGCACGTTCCTCATTACGCCAGACACAGAGTGCAGCACAGAGTGCCAGCTAAGAAAAACAAATCACAGAATGACAAATGGGTGGCTCCTCTAGCTTTGAAAACGTTGCTCGACACCTACTGTATTAAATACAACAGCTGACATTAATAAATTGACTTGGGATCACATAAAAAAAACATCTGTTTGTGTTTGTGACTGATAGCTTTGGTGGCATGCCGCACGTGTTTAGGTGAGACTTTTATGATGTCGCAGGGCAGCTGCGTCTCACTCTGCACTGAGTGGATGGCTCTCTGCTGCTGCAACAGACAAGGCCCATTTATAAAAATGAAGCAAAGGTATCTGCGGATGTGTTGGGTCTCTGGAAAACGTAGACAGTGCTGTGGGACATTCAATGAATCATGCACACTGACAAAAAAAAAATCCCTCCAAAATAGACATGTGGCTGCATCCCGATGTAGCAAATGAAAGCAGTGTCAACAGAACTGGTGGCTGTCTCTATTTTCTACTCCTGCCAGTAACATGAAGAGTTTTCATGGGACAGAGAACTCATTTGTTTTCCATGACTAAGCTGCCCACATGCTTGACTGAAATGCTATCATTTAAATGAGAACAGATTACCTCATTCAATCAGTAAGTGAAGTGAAGCAGAATTCTAATTGGGCTTCAAGGGATATTTTTCATGCTCATTTATCCTGAGCTGCAGATCTTTTTAGAGTTTTGGTTCTCGTATGACAAGGGGAAATCTGCAACACCTGTGTTTCCAAAAATGTTTATATCAGTGCAGATGGACATCTCAGGCTCCTTTGCCCAAATATCTGACTGAGTAGTGCTTGTGCACTGAATAGCTTGAGGAAAGCTTATGTTTTATGAATTGCAAATGTACTCAAAGTATCAACAAAGGAAATAGAGAGAATGTGTTATTTAATGAGAGGCAGAAAATATGACCAATCTTTCAGAACATGAATGTTTGCAGGACATATGACTAAGATGATAAAGATGAACATGGTAAGTGATGAAGACAATAATTATGATGAATAAGAAGATGGGGACAAAAAAATATAGGAATGTGAGGAAGGTAGGAGTTGGAATGCTGATGTGTTTCAGAAATTTACTAGCTAAGGGTTGCAATAACCAAGACCACTGTGATACAAATGACCATGACATCATAAGAGTATGTCACCGTTTCCACCTACACTTTATCGGCTCACACTGCAGGAATTATAATGAGGTAAGGACAGATGTTTGGGCTGCCGGCTTCTCCCGAGTGGAGGTTGCAGCTGCCAGGTTTGAGAGCCCTTGACAGTGTTAGCAGGAGCTGAAACAGAATGCCGTCGTCCTCAGGGAGCAAGGGAGATCTGCTGGTGTGCTGGGCCTTGTCCAAAACTCATGTCTAAACATAGTTGGCTCAGGGTAACACAAACAGCGGCAGTCTCTTTGGGAGGGTGGAAGGGCCAAAGGAAGCTCATTCAATAGCTGACTCATTCTATGCTGCCGGACCGTATTCAGAGCTTTGATTCATATAAGGGGTGTGAAGCCTGGCAGTTGGATGTCATATATGTCATATAAAATTGTATTCCCTCAATCCAAATATACTTTCAAACATGTTTACATATAATGGAACCATTTTGTCCTTACCACGTCTTAAAATGTGATAAATACAACAATAGGTAACATATTACACTGTGACGTGGTTTAATTAGAAAAACTAAATTCAAGAAAGTAAACAGGTGAAGTGCATGGCAAAACAAAACTGCTTATCAATGAATGGGAGGACTTCTGTAAAAGCATAAATGTAGGTAGAGTGGTGGAATCAACAGGCCTCAACTGACATGGTAAGTTCATGACAGTAAAATTTGATAAAAACCTAAAAAATATTACTTGTTTGGAAAAGTTTTGAAGAAAAATCTCTCTTTCTATAAAGAACAAAGGAATACCAATTTGGCTTGCAAAGTTGTATCTGGTCAAATAACTACCAGCATAAGAGACCTGAGTGGAATTATTCTCTTGTAGTCACTGAGTCATAAACACATCTCTATGCCAAAGTATGACTGAGCCAAATACAGTACAAGACAATCTGTAAAAGTGGTGAAACTTGGGTGAAACTGGGTTGTGCTGCAGGACTGTGCTCCAGAACATGCAAGAAAATCTAATGAAAAAGTTAAAAATTAAATAACAAAGTTGTTACGAAGGTCCAGTTAAATTCCTATAAAGCAATTTATGTCATACCTGGTGACCTGTCCAGGGTGTACCCTGCTTTTCACCTGCTAACTTGAGGAAAAGGCTTCAACTTCCCACTAAATTGGACTAAGCAGAACGGATTACCAATGTCAGAAAAAAGTTACTTCAAGTTATTACCATTGTTATTTTTATATGTAGTTGTCATGATGAGGACTTTAACTGTTGGTTTCCTGTTTTGCAGAGTTCCTTGTTTTGTGTCAGTTCCTTATTTCACTTGGGTTGATGATCATGTTCACCTGTGTCTAGTTTTGTTTTTTCTATTTAAGGTCTTGGTTTTGGGTTTACTTTTTGCTGGCTCATTAGTTGGGTCTCCAGGTTAAATGCTGGGACTAAATTAAATTTAAGTTTATCTGCTGTCCCGCTGGCTCCTGCTGTTTCCTGCAGGTTAACACCCCTGCACTCACTATTACGACACACTATTTATGCATTTGGCTTAGTATTTGTTAAATAACAAATAATGCAGTTTAATATCATATTGTTATTTATCTGATATTGTATTTGCTTAATTTTACCATGTCAAAACTTGATGTTATCGTATTTGGGGGATTTTTATAACAAGTGGTGTAAAACCATGCCAAAACAGCCATTTTGGAGATTTGGCATCTCTAGTAAAACCTTCCTAATTTTATTCTGCTTTACTTTATCTAAGCTGGCCTTGGCAGAGATAATGTTCAAACACTGTAATATTATTTGATAGAGGTTTAGAGCTAAAACTGCATCAGTCCAAGAGGATATTCATATTAATCCTTTAAGTGTTTTTTTTTTTTTTGTATTTTTAGGTGAGCCTGGAACATTTTCCATTATGCTATGTGCCATTTTGCTTCACGAAGACATGAGTAATACTTACATCTTATCTTAAAAAAATCCCACAAGTGCTTCTACTTTTGTCACTCCAAAAGTATTTATATAGACCTTGTTTTTGCAGAGATATACCCATTTCATCATGTGAAAATGAGTGTAAAGTTTGAGTGGAGGCCAAAAAATATGCACAAGCCTTTAAGGTTTAGGGCATATTATACACCATAAGATGTAAAAAAAATTCAGCTATAGAAAACTTCTGTCTTTCTGTGTGTGTGCATGTCCTCATTGTGTATATATATGCATAGTCATGAGTCTGTAAGCTAACACTGTTAAAAGATAATAGGTCTGGTTTTAATGGAATCAGAAGATGAAAGTGACGTGGAAGGGGGGAGAGAAGGAGTTTTGTATTTGCAGAATGTGATTAAGGCAATAAAAGAGTAACAATTAAATTAGGCAGGTATCAGCGCCATCAGCTTCAAGACTCAACATTAAATCAGGCCCTACAGTTATTATCAGCATGGTTAAGCACAGCACAGTGCAGTTCTATTCAGCCTCCCATGCATATTTAAAGTGATGAATTCTCTCAGTTGGATATAAAATAAGTATGCAGGTTTAATAGTACAATCCAGTCATTTTATGTGGACTTAAATTACCAAATTATTTTATGATGTCTCAAAAAATGGAAGATTGCATCTTATTTGTGGACAAAATGGGGTGCAGAAATTTATCCTTAACTTTTATGTGCAGTATTAAATTCTGTTAAATCTGGTTTGCTATAGTCACAGTTTATGGTACCATGTTTACAGCTGGCTCAAGCACCTAACCTTGGATGCCACACCAGGAATAAGATTTATTAACTATTTTTTATTGTTATTATAAATAGAAAAGAACAATAAAAAGAAAAAAAAGGTATTTACTAAATATTAGGTTAGCCAGGGGCTTTTATAGACTCACCCTGTAGATCACACTGAGCTTGTCATTCAGCTAATTCAACTGAAATTATAAACAGGAAAGGCAACACTCAAACAGAAGTACCACATAAAGGATAACCCTGGAAAACCAGATTTTAAATAACAATAACAATCCAATAAATCTGAAGCGACAGCTAAGAGTATATCCCCAAACAACCCCAATCTTCAGTGTTCCCAATTCTCAAATACATATACAAATTTGGAAAGATTCAGGTAGAATGTCACTATGTGACACATCTTCAGGTCGTGACCTTTCATTTGCACTTGATTTGAGGTCATTCGGATGAATAGTTGCCAAAACAGTTTTCAGGATTGAGCACTCCTAGTGGCCAACCTGAAAATGATAAATGGCTCAAAATGGAATCAGTTCATCCTCTCTATGATATCTATGTATATCCAAAACATGAAAAATCTAAATTGAATATTGTTTAAGTTATTGAGTTGACACAAAGGATCTGGGGCAGATGCGGTGGTGGACACGGCGGCTGCATATGCGTAGGTACATGCAGAAGATGAAGTAATTCAATTTTGAGTGATTTATATGTTTCTAGATTTACATATGTATTCAAGTATTAGGGAAAATGAAGATTGGGGGTGTTTGGGAATATACCCACAGCTGTCCCCTCTAATGGCCACCAGGTGTCAAAATGCTCTGACGAGGACAGATCCTCTCTACTATGAACACAATTGAAGTCACAAAGATATTGAATCAGTCCTCCTTTATTCTTCATTGATCTAAACCTTCCTCTTAACCAGCTCATCAAATTCAGTTTAGTCAAATTCAGAAATATTTTCTTAATTTCCTTGAACATGAAATATTTAACCCCACAGCTTAATTAGTCTATGCTTCATTTTCCTACATTTTTCCACGTCTTCACAGAACAAACTTTCATTCACAATCCTATTTACTTATTTTTGTCTGTACAATGGTGCACTGGTTAGCACTGCTTCATGTTAGCGTGGGTTCTCTCTGGGTACTCTGGGTTCCTCCCTCTGTCCAAAAACATGCATGTTAGGTTGATGAATGAAGTTTGTAGAAAAATTAAATAAATATATAGATTAGATGATTTTAAGTGGTCATTGTCATTGGTCATTGTGTGGCCCTAATGCCAATTCAAATGAGAAAACTATGAGCTGTGTGAGAGAGTGATTTATATTGTAATTATGCTATAAACTACACATTTTGTTCCTCTATGGAAGGAGGTTGTGTGATTTTTAATGCTTTTAAATCGGTTAATGCCACAGACCCAAATTTAATGATCTCCATTATGAGCAAGGGTGTTGGCAAGGTTAGTGTTTTATTTTAGTTTGGTTTCCATTTTATTGCAACGCTACTGAATTTTGGCAGATTTTCGCTTTTTGATACCTCCTAATGAAGGCAAATCTGCTTTCGTTTCCCATCCATTCTCTGCTCTAAACTCATTCCAAGTCCAGCTCTTTTGACTCTTGGCGTGTCTCTTGCTCTTTCACTTTCTCTCTTTCTTCTTCTCATTTTTTCTGATAATTTCTCCTTATTTGACTTCAGTGAACCAGCCATGGCTATTATATCCAGATGCTGGCAGATGATGCAGTGCCATGAATCGAAATACAACTGTTACGTGATGCCATTGGTAAACAAGAGAAAACAAAAATTTGTGAAGTGCATTATCTCAATCCCATGATGCTGCTGGGTAATAGCAGCTCCAGAATTGTGCATAATGAATGTGACTATGCCATTAAAACAATCAAGCATGGAGTTTAAAGATGTGGAACTTAGAAAAAGCTAAGTTAAAAAGAAAGGAAAGAGCACCATGTCAAGAATCCAAAATAATAGGTAATAAGATCATTTTGAGCAGAAAAAAAGGTGTGAAAGAAGAACAAGAAACACTTGCAAGCTACAATCCTCACCAGAAAAGTTTGAAGATCTAATCAACCCTGTTGTTCAAACGTTTGAGGAATAAAAATCCTGCACAGATATTTAATTGCGCTATATTTGACTATATTCTTTTCTAAAGTAATTTTTCTTCTATTTGTCTGTTTGTGCTTATGTGTGCAGTAGACGGACCTGGTTTTATTTATTCGTTATTCTTCCTCTTCTCTCTGGTGAGTTGTCATGTGGATCTGAGGAAACCTTCTGTGTCTTTATCAGATGCTGGCTAAGTCCTTGTGATGTTTGCAATCTCTCCCTCCTGCTATTATAAACAGTAATGAAGATGTTCCAACCCATATGCCTTCCCCTCCCACAATGTGTTGTCTTGCTGAGTGCTGACTGAAACATGTGCCTATTACTTATACTTAGTTTAGACACTTCGGCCTCATTTTTATCATTTGCTCCAGCTCTCTCACCTGCACATCCTTTTTTACTCTTCCCCCAAGCTGTGATCTGGCAAAAGTTCACGTATCTATAGATTTATATCTTATTTCCATTCTCATGTCTTAATTCAAATTTATTGAACCACTGTGGTAATCACAAAAGGGCATAGACAGCAGGAGGCACCAACCCTTTGACTAGTGCCCTGCATTATTTTAGGTCTGTGTCTCAAGTGTCTTCTGAATTGGAGGATGGCAGAGTGGTGCAGTGCACATTGGGAATGGATGGCTCTCTCGGGAAAGAAAAGGAGGCCATCTGTCTAAGAACTACTCTGTCCTTGTGCTCTATCTGATCTGGGGTAGACAGAGTGTATTAGTACTGAATAATGATCCCAAACTGCTTGACCAGCTTCCTTCTTTCCACTGTGATATTGCTCTCGAGGGGACTTTGTGGGGGGCTCCAGTTAAAGCCCCTCAGGCAAGCATTATGAGGCTGAAAATCCCCTGTCCTGAATGCCAACAATGCACAGGAGTCCTGAAGTTCTTGTTTAAGCGAAATATAAATCTAAATGGGAGACTATGAAACATTACTGCAGAGTACAGCCTTGAAGCATTCAAAGTTATTAGTATGACTTTATAATTTCAGTCCTACTTGGGTTTTCTGAGGCAGAAAAAGTGAATAGATGGAAAGGGAAAAAAATCATTTAGAGTGTGAGAAAAGGGGTGCTTTAGTTCCTTTTAGATCCAACCTTTAACCATTTTTTATTCTGTAAATTGTCAAAGTAAAAGAAAATGTCATCTCAGCTTCCATCAAGTCTTAGCTCTTGATACCCTGCGGAGAAGTCTGTTTCTAGCATTGATCCAGTCCCATATCAACAGAGGTGAAATCCCTTTGCAGGTGAAATAGACGCTCTGTCTCTGCTGTGCACCAACACAATCAAATACAAACCTTGTTTTCCACAATATCACTGCCCTTCCTCCGCCTTTTCCTTTTCAAAAGGGCATGATCCATCAAAAAAGGCAACATCTCTGTTTTGCCACCTGTGAGTGTGTTGTACATCCATTTCATTTCCCAGCACCATTATAAGATTCAGAGCCAGCCAATTCCCTTTCCCATCGATTTGACTCCATTTATTTTTGCCTTGTTTAAAAAAAAATAAACTCCCACACTGAGAACCATCTCTTGATAAATCACTTCAGTGTTGTGGTTGAGAAAGGCAATGCAAGAGTTTGAGAAACTAATTTCTTATTTCTTCTGGCATCTTTACAATTACAGATGTAGTGCATCTGAGAGCATACTGTAACAGATATGTTAGCATGTATAGAAACAAAACTATATTATAGCTTCCTTAATAAACAGTATCTTAAAATGTAAAATTATCTTAATATTTCATATATTTTTTTTCCTTTCGGGACATTTTGGATGAACTAAAATAGATTTTTGTCAGCGACTTTCATATGAAAGCTCAAACTGAAAACATATTCTGAAAACCATCAGCAGACCTATTGAACATCAAAGAAAGAGTTGATGTGGCCCACTTATGTTATCAACAGTAATCTTTAAGTCATTCAAGCTATTTTTTTAGAGAGTCAAATATGTACTGAGCTGCATGAGACATTGAAAGGGCTTAGCATTCTTGTGATTTCCCAAACATATAATTTCCCCAATCTGTAGCTTTTGTAGCTTTAAAAAAGAATATAATGGTTCTCAACACACACTGTGTGTTTGATTTGTTAACAGCATATTTTCAGCCACTTCTACATGAATTGCTTTGCAGATATAGTAAAATGACCATTTTTTTTTTACTCTAGAGGCAATAGGTTTCCTCAAAATTGACTATTTTTTGTACACAATTCAATTGCTGAAATAAGTGAGGCATTCAAATAATACTAAAGGTTTAAACATAACCACCGCTGAACTAGAAACAATTGCAGATCCTTGGGGCAGATCCTGTCTTTCAATTTCAGAACAAAGAGTTGTAATCATGACGTCTTCTTCAGATGGCAAGCAAATCATATTTTCAGCTTTCCTCCAACACGCTGATGGACATTTAAAGTTCAAGGGAGCTGATGTGACCACAAAGCAAACAGCGGCACAACAAAGCCCTGTGTCGCTTTGCCACAGCCCAGTGGAACATGGCGAGATTTCCCAAAAGATTGTTTTTTCTTATGTGCTTCTATTATCGTACATCTTTCAGCGTTTCATTGTTTGTCGTTCTCCAATTTCACAGTATGAGTAGAAGTAATGGTGTCACGGCATCATAAGAAGGTGTCTGACAATGATTAATGCTAGCAATATTGAGTGTTAAATTTTACTCCATGTGAAAAATTATTATCCAGCAGCTCCATCAATCAGAAAATACTTCATTTTAACTTAACTCTTTGTCATTCTCCAATGCACACAGAATATCACACAGAATATACACAGATTGCCTCACTTGTAGAGTGTAACAGGAGGGTTGGCCTTTGCAGAGCAGTGAAATCTCACAAGGTTGCCTTCCAGAACAGGTTGAGGCTCCACGGAAAGATTGACAAGTGGGAGATCTATAAAAACATAGAAACACAAAGACAGCCAATTACACAACTGGCATCCTCCTTGTGATGCAGTGAACTGTAAGCCTTGAATAGACTCTTTGCTTCTGACATTGTCTGTGGATTAAAAAATAATAATAATAACTGAGAGATGATGTGAACATTTTTCAAAGAAAGAAAACCCTTTTTGCAAAAAATCCCTTTCAGTTTCTCCAGGAGATTCTAAACTTTCCAAATATGTTGGGATATGGCAGGTCTGTATGGCTTTACCACGCATGTTAGCCTGTATAGGTGAAAATGATCCCCTTAATGCCGAAACTTGTCATAATCTTCAAACCCCATGCAGTTGTGACATCTTATCACAGTTTGTGGCAGGCTAATCTTCCGAATAATAGACAATTATTCCTGAATAATTCAAAGCTCAGTTTAAGATCCCTGTTGCCCACCATGCATCTAAGCCCATGTTGTTTAGCACCACTGGAGTGTTTTTCACAGGTGTGAAACAATGCAAATGAGTTTTTTTTTTTTTTTTAAATTCTAATAGTTAAGCTATGAAAAGTAAACCAAAGCATACGTTGAATTAAATGAGTTTCAAAAAATGCTAATTTGCTAACAGAGTATAGTCCATAGTGTAATTCAGCACTATTAAAACATTGAACAACGTCTGGTGGTACAGTACAATTAAAACTGTTCTCACGATTACAAATATTCAGATTATGCAAATTTAGTAAACAACTTAATTTATCCTAATTGACAAAGGTGGGATCCTTTTTGAAGATACATGTTCATTTCCATATCAATCCAGTCCCATGTGAAACAAACAGCTATTTACCTCCCAGGCCCAGAGGATGAATTTAAAGCAGGTAAAGCTATTTGTCAGGCTTTCGTGTGTTTTTATTCTTTTAGCCAGCTGTGGCTTCATAAGCAGCTTTACTGTTTAATTAAAGGAAAAAATAAATGTAAGACTTGAATTTGGACAAGAAATGGAAGTGCATTCTTTATGTACTTTCTGTACTTTCTTGTTTGGTACCAGTATTATCATAGTATGTGCCACTAGTCATAAGGCAGAACTAACAATATTTTTCACAGATATATTTACTTTCTGTTTAGTTATATTACCACACTAATCAGGAATAGTGTTAGGATGTGAAGCGTGAGCACAGAGATTAACAGAAATTAATGCATCACACTAATACAACCAAAATGTAACTAAATGGCTCTGCTAAGTTATGGAAAGTCTCCTAGTAAGCTTGTGTGTGTGTGTGTATGTGTGTGTGAGTGTGTGTTTGGGGGATGCAGTGGATAGAAGCTGCTTATTACCCTGTAGCTGTACAGATGCTCTAGGCTGGCTCAGCTGCCACAAAACCCCAGAGAGGCACTGGTCCAGGTGCCACATTCCCTTCCACTCACACACCATATTCCCAATCAACAGATTAATTCCTCCTCCAGCACACCAATCCCCCCACCCCCACCCTCCACATGCAAACCTTACCCTCACCAATGATTCCAACACCTCAAAAATCCACCTGTGCCAGTAGAGACAACAAACTACACTGTGGATGCTAAAATACTAAAGAACCAGTTCTCCCCAAGTAGCAACACGTTTTACTGGGTCTTTGCATGTGTGAGTGGTAGTGCGTACATGAAAAAGGACATGAGTGTGAGTAACAGTTAAAAAAAAAAAAGGAAAACGTATCCATGCCTTGAGCAACAGCCTTAGCTGCTTAGTAGGTGTTTCCAACATTGTGTTAATTGCTAGAGCGGAAATGTAGGCAGATGGAACCTAAGGGGCAAAGTGACAGGTGTGGTAGTATTGGAGGTGGCAATAAAAATTCTCTTAGTGTCTGCAAGGATACAAAGACAGGCACACATAAAAAGAAAGTGGGAAGATCTGAAGTCTGTGTCTGTGTTATTAGACATTTCAATGTAGAAGCTAATTCACAAGGCATTTTCACTAAAACTCTTCCCTTTCTAAGACTTTTTAATCATGCCAACCTTTCTTCCTACTGCCAGAAGACTTCTAAGGATACAAATTCTCATTGCAGTCAGTCCCACCACAAAATCAATGTTCTTTTTAAATGACTGAAGTGACCTCCTCTTAGAAACCCTCCCTCCTTAGTCCCATTCAGCAAGACGGAGTGTCATGATGAGTTTAATTTGTTGTATGCTCTACCCAAACTAAAAAGACAGCTATGGGAGCAACAGCTGTCAATGGTCTATCCGCAGTGGCCCAGGGTTGTGAATTAGAGACGGTAACCATCTCTAACCTTTGACTGTTGATGTGACAGAAATCTACTTAATGAAGAAATCCACTTTCCACTTTGATGTATAAATACATGAGTTACTGGACAAGACATCATGCAGTGGCATCAATATTCAGCACTGTTAATTTTTCACCTTCTGTCAAGTGTAATGGTGATAGAGGGAGAGAAGGAGGAGTGGAAAGATAGAAGGAATGGGGGAGGGGTGCCAAGACTGATTGGAGTTTCAGTGGAAACAACAGGATAAATTGGGCAGAGTGGCGTTGTAGCTGGCTGACAGCGTTTGATCGGTTAGTTCAAAGAGGAGGACAGATGGTGTTTTTGGAACAATCTTCCAACTTCTCTCTTTCCTGGAAATTGTGCCAGCACAAATTGTTTTTTTTCCCTTTTCTTAAAGCTCAATTTCCAATCTCTCTGGGTCACTGTAGACAGCTGTTCTCCAGCAGGACCAGCCTCAAACTCCAGGAGTATCACATGCTCCGAAACATGGAGAAGCTGTTTGTGGACAATTCACTCGTGGATTATAGCCTCTGCAATATGTACACGTTGTCACATGCCTGGCTGAGTGGAATACTTCAGGGGAGAACAGACTGATGAACAACCTAAGGTCTAACATATTGATCATAAGTTATTCACTTAAGTAAATTCAGAATTTGCTTAGTGTAATGAAGGCAGATGTTCTGCTGTACTACTTTCCAGCACATATGTGTCAAAATATGTTCACAAGCATAAAGTTTTACTGCAGATGTAAACCATTTTCCCTCCTTCTACGCCAATACTCTTTTTTTTCCTCTAACTTACAGCTTCTGCTTCAAATAAATTTGCCATTATCTACTTGATTAAGCAAGGAAAGCTTGTAGTTGAGCAGCTACCCTAAACAAATTCTCCCCAATTGCACATCTGCATGTTCTTTATTAATTAGTCTCAACAAATGGCATTCATTTTCCCCCACATGGCTTAGCTTGTTTGCAATGCAAACACACGAAGAACCTTGGCTTTGCTCGTCCCCGGTGCATTAATTTCTCCCTTCACATTTCAAAGCATGTTTCTATGTGGGGCAATGCTCTGCAGATATGCAATTGCACTAGAAAATATTTGAGGAATATTTAAATGTGTGTGATGAGAGGGAATTAGCAGGACGTGAAACTGTGGCAAACGAAATATATTTCCCTGCAGTGGTACATCATGACAGTGGTGGGGAAGTTTACTGATTTAAATCCACAAGGCATAATGCAAGTTAAGACTCACTGCAGGAGAAAACACCATCAGGGGGTAGCCGCCCTTCTGCTATCAAATAATTACAGCCAGCTAATGGAATGGTATGGAAAACTGAAGTCAGCAGTCTATCCAAGCTTCTGAATCTACTCTGTTGGCTCTAAATCCCTCTCATTTTGGCAACCTCGTCAGTGCATACTGTATTTAGATGCTAATTTGTTTAAACCTTGGGATAGATAACTGCATGAACTTTTTCTGGGAATAAAAATGTTGAGGTGGGTGTAAACCATGTGCATTAAAGTAATGATAAAAAGAAAATACTGCTGTAAAATACATTGGGTTTTAGGCTGGTTTAAACTGTGGAGTAATGCCACTGCTTCTGTTTAAATTACTCTCACTTGGACTGCAATGAGGACGAGGAACGATGAAGGAATTGTATATATATATA
>JBAMHX010000010.1:23443312-23464884 GCA_037177515.1 Pseudomugil tenellus
TGAGGACCATGGTCTCGGATTTGGAGGTGCTGATTCTCATCCCAGCCGCTTCACACTCGGCTGCGAATCGCTTAAGCGAGAGTTGGAGATCACGACCAGATGAAGCCAACAGAACCACGTCATCCGCAAAAAGCAGAGACCTGTCCATATAGGTAATGAACAGTATCGGTGATAAAGGGCAGCCTTGGCGGAGTCCAACCCTCACCGGAAACGAATCCGACTTACTGCCGGTAATGCGGACCAAGCTCTGACACCGGTTTTACAAGGACCGGACAGCTTGTACAAGGGGGTCCCTATACTCCCGGAGCACCCCCCACAGGAGTCCCCGAGAGACACGGTCCCTAGAACCAAGTTCCACGTCCCTAGAACCAGTTTATAATAATAAAATGAATCCTCAAAAATACAACTTGTCTAATAAGTCAGATGACACCAATCCCTAGGTCTCCCTATTCAATATTTTTTTCTTTGTTTTTTTATAATATACGTTGATATGTAGGTGTGCATGTCAGTGTGGTGGATTAAAATGAGTCAGGTCGCCTTCTGACAGAGAAAAGAGCCCGGGGAGGGCACGGGTCCAGGAAACATCACAACCTCTCCATCATTAAAATTTCAATTTCACGTACAAACCTTCCTCTTAGTTGTATTTGTAAGAAACTTGCTCTTTTTAAAGAGCAAAGGTACTACTAAGCAATTAATATAAAAAGTAGAAAGTAGTGCTTTAAAGTGCAAAATTATACTCTTATGTGTAGCAGATATTTTCATATTTCACCTTTTAAAAAGAGGAACAAATTCTGAGGCTTAAAATAAACAATGTAAAAAAGGACGACTTTTCTTATGAAACATGTAACAAAATTGTTAATACTTTAAACTAAAATGTCTAAAATGTCTTACTACATACTACTGACTGTCTGTGCAAAAACAAAGCATTCTTCTGCTGCTTCTTTACAGAAAAGAATACAAAACCTAGACTTAGTGCAAGAGGTATCACTTGTTAGTTCCTATTGAAAAGTAGCGGTGCATTATGTGCAAAAACAAGATGAAAAAAATATCATTTTTTAAAACGTAACCCACAAGCTTCAAATTAGGCAAAACAAAATAACTCGGCACAACAACTGTGCTAGTTAAAAAAAGCAAAAAGATTAAAAAGGTTTTGATAACTTATCTTAACACCTTATTGGTCAGATCATAGCTGGGGACTTTAATATAAATTAAACTTTTAATTATTTATTTAGTAGCAAAACAAAGCAATAAGATACAATAGTTTGGACCTATTCTGAGAGTTTTAAGGCTCAGAGGACATTACACACATTTTTAGAGAATACAATGCTATCTAAGGAAATCTGCTTAATTGCTGCCTTACGGACAGAGAGATGGAAGCATCAATATCAATTTAATCTGTGCACGGTCAATACAGAGCTGGATTAGAGAAATATTTGCCTTTGGTTGTTTGGCATGCAGAAAAATTGGTCACAAAGTTTAGTTTCTTAATTTCAAAATAGTCTGTTACATTAATTTCTCGGAGGCAAGGTGTAAAGTTATTCAAATAAATTTGAAGTTTTAACCTCTTGCTTTGCATGTTTTGCCTGAAAAACAGATAAGAACTCAACCTTAAGTGGCCGATGTCTGATGAGACAGAAGTGCAATCCCAGCTTCGATTGTGTAGACACACTGTAGCATCACTAATAAAACTCATGTAAAATGCATTATAGCAAAGATGAAATGTAGTTACTATAAAACATTACAATCCAGCCATATGTAGATGAAATTATGTTGAAAATTATTATTGTTTTGTACATTCAAGCTTTCCTGGTTACTGGCTGAAGCATTTAACACTGCTAACAATTATGAAGCTGTTCAGTTGAATAGTTACATGTGGCTTATTCTTGCTATATAAAAAAATAACACAGAGAAAGCAAGAAAACGCTCAAGTACCATTGTAAAGACTAAATTGTCAAGTGTTTAATTTATTTCACGAGTTGACAGGAAGCCCCTGAAGGAGCCATTGCCTTGATAAGCGGTTTGATGGCTTATATCTTTTCGGAGAAAGGCTCACTGAGAGAGCAGTAAAGTGGAGCGAAGTAAGAGGTTTTTGCTGCTCCAAAGAGGTAACAATATGCTCTTGTCAGGTATTTTTGAAATGAATGAAAGAATGGGTAAAATATTAGTATTCATGTTTGATGATAAACATCATGGCATCAATTTTGTTTCAGGGACCTACAAGCAAATGATTCGCAAACTGATATCAAATGTCAGCCCTAACATTACACATAACTGATTTGTTATCCTGTCCTTATCCAAAAATTGCCTTTTGGCAAAATATGCACAATTTTAAGCAAAGTCAAGTTTATTTAAAAATTATCTCAAAATGTGTCAAATAATGTTATCAGTGCAAATTTCTAAAATCTAAATAATAGGACATTTTATGATCTGTTCAGTATTCTAACATGTAATCTTTATAATGAATATATGTCTGTGAAGCATTCCAGAGCAAGTGAATATGTCGCAAAGGATTTGTGAATAATCTGGAATTCATGCCCTGTACATTCAGACGCCCCTTTACCTCCACCAAAGTAAGCAACACCATTTAAGTATCATTCTAGGTGTTAAGTCACTGCTCTTAACACATTGTGAGCTATTTGAGGTAAATGCCCTGGTAATTAACTTAAGAATAATTGAATTATCCAGATCATCCCATTTGGTACCACCTGGCTTTCAGTTTCTCTGAGGACTAATCTTCAGTGGAGGATCTAGCATCCTGATTAAAGTGCAGCTTTTGTGTGCTGCCTCCTCTGCAACACATACTACATTCCTACAAAACTTGCTTCTAGATTATTAACTTTGAAATCTTCAATCTTACTGGATTAATATAAGTGCATTTGTCCACATTAAAAATAAGAATAATTACAAATAATTATGGTTATAACCTCTAGCAGTGCACAGCAAATAACAAATCTTTGATTAAACTGAAAGTTATTATTAGCACCTATGCTTCCATTGGATTTTAATTACTTTGACAAATGAAATATATTTATTACTTTACAACGAGTGTATTTGTGCAGTGGCCCAAAGTACTGCCATAAAAGACATGTACAGGAAGAGTACTGTTAAAAGGATCACACAAAAAAGAAAGTGACATTATATATTGAGAATTTGAAAGGTTTAACATATAAATGGAGGGTCAGAGTTATTATTTATTGCATGAACAAGCAACATTGATTGAATCCCTACATGACACATAAGAAAAACACGAAAAGCCAAAGTGCTTTGGGAATATATGAAAACAGAAAGGAAGGATAAACATTGATGTGATCTATTCAAGATGAAAAACTACTGGTTAAAAACAAAGGTTTTACAATGATGCTGAACTTGGAAACAGATATTGATGACCCATTTAATATTTTTCCATCTTCATCTTCATGGAAAAACCATTAGCTATTTTCTTTTATACAATTCATAAAATACTGCTGAAACCTTTCAGCAGGTGTTCAACAGAATACTCTGATGTGTTAAGACGCAGGTGTTTGCCTGCAGAGCAGGTGTACAGCTTGTGTTTACACAAGAGGTGAGAGTTCAGAGCAGTCTCTACCCAACCTGTCACTTATGCTTTTGTATCTGGATTTCATGTGCTGTTTTGAAACCATTGACCTTGTAGTAAAATTCTTCTGCAATAAAGTTGGGCAAATGAACATCCAAAATGAATCAAAGTTTAGCTGCAGTGCATTTCATTCCAGAAGGGAATTAATTGGAAAAGAGGATCTCAGCACAAACTGCAACATCTCTGCTGAAAACACTACCTGTCAAAAATCAGAGGAGAGGTTTGCTGGGGTGGGAGGTAGACAGGAGCTTTGGCCTTGTGGGAGACAGTTTGAATCTCGACAATTAGTCGGTTTGATCTCACACTGTGAAAAATGTTTTCAGGAGATTTAATTGCGCAAAGACGACATTTTGGAATGCTAATTAGAAATCCGCCCCGCTCATTTTTCAGGGTTAAATCATACACTCAGAAATAAAGATGGCGCTAAGATGGCAAGCATTTATCACAGACACATCATCATGCGTGGTGACAAATCAGTTTACATGTGGGCAGACTTCCCTTTCAATGTGCAAGGCAGAAAAATGAAGACGACAAACTGCAAGGGTTGCAAACACCAACAACTGTTAATCATTTTTTACTTCCGTGCCTGGGTTGGTCTGATTGTACTGTGCCCGCTTGCGCCATGCCTGCCTCTTACGATGTGCATAATGAAAAGAATGAAGCCGTCAGTCATAATGGCTCTCTAAATAGCATTTTCTGCTTTATTAGTCATACTTAATGGTGTTGAAGGGGTTGTGAATGATGCAAAATCCCATTGTTCTGAGCCCTTCTCTTACTGTGAGCGGTTCTTGATCGAAAAAAGATTCCCTGACAATTGAGGCTGAATGTGTTTTACACGCTGGGCTTACTTCGCCTATTTTGCAGGGGAATTGTGGATGTTCTCATCAAAAAGATTGATGGCATGAGAAAGGAAGTAAAAGAGGTAGAGAGAGTTTGCATTGTGCTACAGCAAGCAGGTAGCTGGACCAGAAAAAAAAGACGATCCATTCATTGGAGATGGACAGATCCTTTGATATACCATCATAGAGAACAAAAAAAAAAGCTGTGATGCATCAACAGTCCATCTACCTAGATGGCATAAAAGCAGAAACTAAAGCAATTATAAATGCCCATCAGAGCCTACAATGAATCCTACATGTTTCAAAGTGTTATTATCTTATGGTGTTTTGACAGTATCATACCGCCACATTAAGAAAATTCTTCAAATACTTGAAGATGATGTTCATGTGTGGACTCCCCCCCCCCCCCCTTGCCTTTAAAACTTTATTTAATACAGTAGTTGGAGGAACACTGAAAGACATGAAGAGGATGGAAGCAGTAGAGCGCTTACGCTGAATGTCAATCGTAACACTGGTCTCTTTGCCGTTGGGCACGGCCTTGTTGGAAGCCTTACAGATGATCTGCTGGCCGGTCTCGATGTTGGATGGCGATAGGTAGAGGGTGCTCATAGTGCTTTCTCTCCTGCCATCCCGGAGCAAGGTCTGAAAAGAGTGGAGAAAAATTGTATAAAGTCAAAAAGAACTGTGATTATAACCATCTATGGTCTTGGAAGTTCATTTTCACAACCAATGAACAGAACATCCAGCTATTTCTTAAAACAGACGAGTCTAAGACAGTCAAAGAGCAGGGGCAATATTGGAATACATTTCTCAATACTGTCGACTGAAGATGTGTAAATGACATGCAAACAAGAACAGAGAAAGAGCAAACACTTCGCTTGGTAAACTTTGATGGAGAAGGTGTTAAACTGTGAGAAAACAAAAAAAAATCAAAGAAAAATTGCAGACAATTCATGAATGCACACATCTGCTCCCGAAGGAAAATAGAGGCAAACCATCAGAACGTTCCAGCCTGTATTGGTACTGCAAAGCAGATTGATATGACATGAGAGAAAAAATAAATAAATTAAAAAAAAAAACAAAAAAAAAAACTTGAAATATGTTTTTTTGAGCTTCCTTTTGTCTGTCTGGAGAGCTGCGCTCTAGTGCACGGCTTGTCATACTCCACAAAGGAAATCAATCTTCTTTTCAGCGCTCATCCTCTGAGCCCTACATTGTGGAAGCCATCTGGAATCGGTTGGTAGCGCTCAGTAGCTCTCACTTTCTCTCAGACGCTCAGAGAAGGGCTCTGGGAGTGTATGTTAAACAGTGCAGGACAGAACAAAGCCACTGACTAGAACAAATTGCGTGGGCAACGGGGCGCTGTGTGGTCAACCACAAAGTCAAGATGCATTTCCTTGCCATCCCTTAAAGCAGGCTCCCTGTTGCTTTGCTGTTGTCACACACACAAAAAAAGAAGACCCAACCAGGGAAGAACATCAAACATTTTCCTTAAGTAGAAAGAGAAGTAATATTTTGACTGGTAGAAGCTGACAGTGGACTTGCTTTGCCGCACTGCTACCCTTGAATTAGCTTGACATTTAAGTATATACGTATGAATAAATGGATTGACATTTCCTGCAAACAAAACATGAAAAGAAAAAAAATATTGACAGAAACGTTCTGTTTATACTCTATATCATGACTGAAATTTTGCCCTTTGCACTGTATATACTAAAATATTTCGGCAACTAAGCAAAATGTTGACTTTGAGTTCTATTCGTTATACACTAGTTGTGTCAAACTGTGGCTTGTCGTCAGCGTTAAACCAGTCTTAATTATCTGCTCATTTTTTCAAAATTAATGCAAGAGTTTTAACTTGATGAAACCACAGTCTCACAACGTGTCGTCTCTTTATCTCAACAATACCGTAGTCTGTGCAGTATAATTAAAGTGCCAATGAAAATCAGATTGGAAGACATTCGAAGAGAAATCTTTTGATCTAATCACTGTATAGTTCAAGCACTTCAACGTACCTTTCAAATCTATCTGGCTTTTAAGAATCTGAATAACAAAGAAAAAAACATGTTCTTTTCTACTTTTAGTACTTTGTTGTAAAAGTTTATTATAGCTTTCTAGCTTTATGAAGTACATTTGTGTGTGAAGAACCATGTGAAGGAATTCATAGTTGTGCGTGAGCCACTCTAACGGAGAACGCATTAGCTGTCAGACGTGGGGCATGTCAATGTAATATCCTCTGTGACACAATCGGGATTGTTTCCCTCGTCGCTTTAGACCTGTCTTCAGTCATTAATCTTAAAAAGGGGTTAGCTGGCTGCAGCACAGAATTCAACACCATTCCACATTATAAACTGATAAATTTTCATATCCCCTTCTCCTGAAGAATATTATGTAAGAGGAAGAATGACACAAGTAGACAGGCTGATATTTCCTCCCCATTTTTTTTTAGATATAATTAAAGTTTCTTAATTTTCTTTTTACCTGAAGAAGGTAAGAGAAGAAAATACATACAGCTAATCTACCTTGCTCTTCAGACGGTGGCTTATCAAATGAAACGACAGATTCTAAATATTAGGCGCTTCAACTAGGAACTACAAGGAGTCTGATAAGGGTTTTAGAAGAGAGGTTGGATTTCTGCTCAACATGATTTATTCAGAAGCATTTCAATTGATTTTAAGTTGTTTCATAGTCAAGGAATTAAAAAAAGATAAAGATGGCAAATTTAATGTGTGATAACTGATAAAGGCTTTATCTCACAAAAAAGCTAATAACCTGTTGTAAACCTGAGAAGTTATCTCACATGCAGGATAACAAATCTTGTGATTTAATTATTTTACATAAACTACACAGTGTTTACAAGCCTAACAGTGGGATTGCTCCTGACTCCAAGTTGACTTGCACAAAACTAACACCAGCACCACATTTACATGAGTACAGCTGAGATATGACCATAAGTTAGCAAGAAATATTTCCTTTCACCATTAATGCCGGTAAAAAAAAACAATCAAGTGCCAGTCAAATGAATCAGAATCTGGAGGAACATCATTATTACTATTATTTGTATTATTATTATTACTATTATTATTACCTTTGAGATACAAACAACTTTGACATCACGGCCAAACAAAACCCAAATATCAAGCACGAGGTACCAATGTCCAAGTAATGAAAATGATGCCTTACATATCCCGAATGATTTGCATGAAGGAAAAAGAACTCAAATTCCTTTATAAAAGGCAGATAATTGCTGGAAAGTCTTTGTAAATATTCTTGATGCCATTTAACTAAAAGAAGCTCAGAGGTTGAATGAGCTGCGGGAGAGAAGGAAAGGTACTCCGCTGGGAAGCAGAAAGGTTATTTTCTGCAGCTACACACAAAAGTCTACTTATTTTTCTGAACAAGATGAGCATATCATGTTAGTCATGCTCATTTACTGTTATCTCTGAAACTTTATTTGTTTCTGATTTATAAGTACATACCTAAGAAGCATGTCATATTTAATAAAAAAAAAAACCTATCTGTTTCACTACTAAAATATTAAAACTCCACACTCTCTTATTTAGTCCTCGGTTAATTTAATAATCAGTGTAATTGTTCAGTTTGTTATAAAAGTTCAAATAAGATGGCTCTAAGCGAACTGGCTTGAATACAGCGGAAAGAATCACTGTGGCGTTGTTAAACTCACTGTGTGAGAAATAGCTCATTTATGCATCATTAATATTCTGATAACCTTCGACATCACCTTTGATTTAATATCAAATATATTCAGTCAGACACTGTTAATTTTCCACCATGCAGGGTTTCCTTTAAACAAAAGAGTGATATTAATTGCTGTAACATTATGTTACATATTAATGCAGGTCTGAACATGCATTTTTCTGTGCAGCTTTGATAGCAAATTTCAAAATCTTTGGTACCAATTAGACGAATGATGATTAAATGGGGTTAATTGGCTTGCTCAAATTTTCCAAGATCCCTCTAATCTGCTGCAACAGATCACAAATATGCAATCACAGAATTCACAGCTGAAAGTACACACCATGTGACTGAAACCAAGGTACCTGTGATTAATACGTCCAGTTGAATTTTAATTACCTTCTGCTTTTCTAGTAACTTCTCACCTATTGCACAGTTACCATCATGATTAAAATTTAGGGAAAAAAATGACTAGCAAAAAGCTCAGAAGCCTTCAGAGGAAAAATGACTGAAAGGGCGATAAAAGCAGAAGCCTTTCCAGAGAAAAAGGCTGAAACCTGCTGAAGGTAACATGCATCAAATTTTATTAAACGGTGACGTAATTACCCCCAAAGCTTAGAGAGTATGCTGTAATGTGCCAGCTTGCTCTGAACACTCATAAAGATGTTATTACAATTTTCTTTTCTTTCTTTAAATCCTTAAAGCTGAGAGAGTTCCCTCAGCTTGTCACAAAAATCTTCACAAAAACATGCAGCTCATCAATAAAAACGATTTTATAGCTAAAGAAAACATGTTTTTCTCCCTTTTTTGTACAATTTGTTGTAATGATTCCAATACAAAAGAGTCAAGATGTAAATGTAAACACCTCAGAGCTACAGCTAAGACCAGGACGCTGCACATCATAGACAGTCCTTTGCAGTTTGTCTCCAAGTATCTCAGCTTGAGCTCATTAGTTGCATTGTCACATTATGTGGACAAAGATGTATGATTCACTAATCCCTTCTGCTGATCTTTTAAGAGTCTTCATATCTCAATTGGTAATCTTTTTTCCCTGTAACTAAATGAGGAGTCTTCTCCATTATATACTACTGCTGTACTTTAGAGCTACCTTAACTAATGATCAGCAATGCATCATTTCTGCTATGTTGCAAACGAACACAGTTTTGCCGAGTGATAACTTTGGTCGTACACTTTTTAATCACTGGTCCAGTAAATAATTTTCCATGAGGGCAAAGAGATGAGGTTTAGTGGGAAATTAAGGGTGGGTCAGAACTCTCATTACATTTGACACCATCAGGAAAGCCATCTCCGTGAATCTTCCACCACATCTGCTCACATTAGACCTCTTCATCTGTGGGATATGAGAAGACCATCAGAGCAGATGATTATGCTTACAAAATGTTCCCCCACTGCTCTCCGGACCCAAAAAAGTCATCTTCTTTTAATTGAATCCATTGCTTTTTAATGGTAGGCAATAGAGATAAGAGGCGAGAACCACATACTTGGCCTCAATGAATGCGTGTGAGCATCCTTCAACCACCAGCACAGAATGTCTTCATATCTGCCTTTGCTCCGAGGAGAAAGCGAATGGCACTAAGCGCACTCCCCGCCCACCATTATTACACAGCACCTCCAGCGCTCGCTTTAGTCAAAACGACCTGGTGCTGTACCTCAGTGCAATCAATGGCATTTATCTGCTTTGAAAAATACCAATAATGGGATGAGGCAGCGCAGGGACTGGGGGAGGTGTCGAGCCCTAAGTGCCTTGTTTCTTTCTGTACTTTGTTTCACCAGAAATGAAACACGACAAAGTTGAATGGATGATTAGCCTTGAGGGCTGGTGTCAATCAAGACTCTGTAGGGTCCGATGACAGCGGCACAAGAATGGTGGCAGTTGTTACTTAGTTGTGTTGCAGGATTAGGAGTGTGTTGTTGGGGGAGAATGTGTATTGTAAAAAGATCCAGGCAGATTCCAGCAAAGAAAGTGACAGTATGCAGAAAGGATGATACAAGCGGCTGTAGGTGGATATCAAAACACTGCAGAGAGACAGTTAATGATAAATGAACGCTCCATCATCCAGCCATATGCTTCGTAGACCAGAGAATAGAAGAAAAGGAATATATTTGAAAAACAAAGTTTGAATGCTGAGATAAACACCTACTAATGACAGGGTCAAAGATTACAAAGAGATTTGTCGTGTTGTCTTTTCATCTGTTCATTTATTTTTGGCATTTATGACAATCACTTAAAAAATAGTTTTAAACATATGCATGTAAACACATAACACATAACAGAAGTGAAAAGTCAAAGAATAAATTACTCCCAGAGTCTCATCAACCCTGGTTTACATACCTGCTATGACACACACCTCTGTGCTTACCTTGGAGTACATCGCCCCATTAAGGACCTCTCCATTGCGTATCCAGATGATTGAGGCGGCAGGTTTGGCATTGTCAGCATGGCAGGTTAGGTTGAGCGGGACTCCAGCCCTTAGGCTCACTACTGGCCCTCCACTGATGATGGGGTCTTCTGGGGGAACTACACAGATAGAAACACAGATAAAAAAAGAGTCTAATATGAGTGTTGATGGCTCCGCCAAAGAGGTAATGTTTTTGCTGGCAATGATTTGTTTGTCTGTTTGTCTCCTTGTTTGTTTGCAACATAACTCAAAACGTTATGAACAGTGTCCCCTGAAATTATGAGGATATCGCCATTCTGGGACCAGGAACACATGATTAAAATTTGGAGGTGATCCTGGGGGGTTTATGAGAACTGTGTGGCTTGATCTTCGCTCTCCGAGTGTTTTTCTAGTTTTAAATAGTGTCCATACAATGATACAAACTAATGAAAAAGTTACCTAGAAGGACTTGATGACAAAAAAAACCCACTAATCTTTTTTATTTATTTTTTTTTACACTGAAATGACAATGAAAACGCTTGTTTCATTGTGTTTTTCATGACAAATACACACAACTACAGATGATTTTTTTCTGTGAAGGTGATGACTTCACATGGAGAGACATGTTTATCCTGCACCTGCAGAAAAGCTGAACAGTGTAGTTTAAGATATTAAAAGCCGAAGTCACAGCATCAGTCTCCAAATAACCATCAGCTGTTATCAGTCAAAGCAGACGCTATAGACACACAGTACATGTCAGCACTAAATGTGAGTTATTCAAATGCATAACCCTGATCAAAGACACAGATGTACACTTCTGTCCTTTACCTCTCTCACTGTTGACAAATACAAGAGTGTTAGTGAGCATTTCAATTGAGTGTGTGCTTCTAATGGCACAGATCAAAGTCTTATTCCTGCTTTACCCATGAGTTGATCTATTTCTTTCTTTTTTTTATTTTTTTTCTTTCATAAGTGAAACTGCAGTGAATTATTGATTGACCTGAGTGCTCATTACAATGCAGATCTGGGGCAAGATGAAATCAAAGGCTGCAGGCAGCTGCCATATTCCCTGCAATAGCATCATGATTGGATGGAAGGTTGTTATGGGTTAGATTTCTGCTGTCAAACAGACCTGAGATGGATGAAAACGCAGAAAATGTAATTTGCGATATGTTTGTAGATTTAATGACAATGTGTATAAAAGCACTCTTTCATGGCAGATATAAGTGAGAGCGTGAGGCCATAAAAGCTTGCTTATGATGCTGCGCTGCACAATCTTAAAATGAAATAGCACATAGAGAAAAAAAATAAAATGAAATAGTATAATGACTTTTCTCAACTTAGTTTTAGTTTGAAGATGGTAAATGGGATTTTTTTTCCAGTGATCAAACAAATCCTCTAGTTTTATTTCAGTCCCAGAAAGCAACATTCACTTAAAAGCTGTGGTCTTATTAGATCTCACTTAAATCAAACCAGAGATTTGATTATAGTTATGGATGACATGGCTTTGCAATTTTCATTTTTTTCAACTTTACCATTAAAACTAGTGACGTGTGAAATGAATGATACTGGTTTTCTCATTAAAATGTAATTTTCCATTGATAAACCATGACTGCTGACATTTATTTGAATGCGGCTTTAATACAAAGCAAAATGTTTATAAAAACCTTTCCACCAAACTCACAAAACCCCAATTTAGTCAAGTAAAACTATGTGGAGGTGGTTTTAGTTTTGTGGCCAATTGGTGTGTGTTCACTAAATACTTCTATAAAACATTTTTAATGATTATTGTAGCTCCTCTTGGCCTGAAATAAACTTTGCCTAATGGGAAACGTTTACCTGAAATAATGTGGAAGTACACATTTCACACGAAGCTGGGTTGTTACATCTACTAATAGAAGTGCTTGATGGTAATAGCTGGTTCAAAAGCTACAAAATAGATGGTAACACACTGAAGATGATGGAAAATTTCCATGCTTTTTCCCTCAAGAAAATCTTTAAACATGCTTCTTTACACAAGTACATCCTCTAAAACAAGCCACGTAAATCTTTTCCATGTTGTCAGTAGTAGTTTGTTTAAACTAAAGGCTCTGAGGTCACTTCCTCTCAAGGGAGATGTCTACAGATATCACAACAAGAAGAGATGGCATTACACGGGATCCCTCAGGGCGTATTAAACAACACTGTCTGATAATCTCAAATCTCTACGATACTTAAACCAGTTCATTACTTTTAATGGGAAAGTGGACATCACAGTGAGGGAGCTGTCAGCTCTCCTAAAGATAGTGAAGTTGATAAATTCCATCTTTTCTTTTGTCCACAACCTCTCATGATCAGTTTCTGATCCTCTGTTTGAGATGACACAGTCATAAAACACAAGCTTTTTTCCATTCTTGGAAATTAACGGGCACATGTGTGTCTTATGTTCCCAACTGTGCCACATTGAAACACATCCTGTAAAAACCAGACGGTACATCAGAGTGTTATGATGTTAGACTTAGTGCCAATTAAATCATTTCAAATTGCCTCCATAAGATTAAAAATCTTCTCAAAGCAGTGTGCTGTTAAATTTGAATAGTTTGTGTGATGTCATGACACCTTATAAAATGTCACGTTTGAAGGGAAATGGCTCTGCAGTTGTAACTACTGTAACTACAGTTTCCACTGTCATTTTAGACAAAGTTTATGTAAGGTTGTTCATGCTCTACAACTTTCTACATGTTACAGTCATTATTTTTTAGATTACTTTTATCTAGGTACATGTCACAGATGTTAATATTAGTATTTTTGAGTATTTTGAGTATTTTTGACTTATAAGGTGAAGGGAGGATGGAGGATGGTGATATGGCAATGACACTAGTCATTTCCACTTTATTCTCGTCATTTCGACTTTATTATCGAGGTGAGAAAGGGAAGAAAAAAAATCCTCCACACATTTTTTTTTTTTTTAGTGTGGCCGTAATATGCCATCATGCATAACAGGTATGAATTGTAACACAGTTACAAATGTATACAGATGTACCAATTAAATGTTATCTGCTGATAATGGATATTAAAATAGCTAATCAGATTGTATTTGGAGTGCCACACTAACACTCTAGATTTTCTTATAAACTGTTTTTTTTTTTTTTTAAGACAAGGGCATTTTGGTCTTCCTATTGCAGTTTCATTTAGAGACGGGGGTGGTAATGTGATTTTTTTTTTTTTTTTTTTTTTTTTGCTCTTATGACTAATGCATTTGCATAACATAAAATTACAGATTAAAAAAAAGAACATGTTTTCTTGCTCAAATTTACAGTGAGTAATGACTGAATCAGTCCTGCGTGGGAACAGCAAAGTCTGTGCCCCTGACTAGACCAGACTATAACTCTGACCAGCTGGACCAGTAAATCTGCTGTTCAAAGACATTTCAGACTCCCTGGTCCCTATATGTGCTTGAGTTTGAGATGCAGTATTAATTCTGGAGGGCTCTCTTTCATCTGCTCTTCATTAATATGCGGAAGGGTGAGGGAGGTAGAGGAATCTCAGGTCAGTACAAGTAGATCAGACAAGAGAGTGTGCTGATCTAGGCAAGTAAGAAAGAATCTCTGTGAGAATGTGGTCACCTTCTGGTCCTCCATGACCAATTGGAACCAAGGTCAAGAGGATCACATTAGGTTATTGTTGTGGTAAGAATAGAGCATCTGCATAGTATGCAAATGAGACAGTGAACATGAGAAAAGCATTAAGAGCCAGAACTCTCTACACAAAAAAAGAAGAAAAAAATAGAAGAGAGGCTCAGTGATTGCTCCATGACAGCTGATTGCAAAGATCCAGTGTTATTGGCTTGCTGTCAGGGCTCTCCTGCACACATGAGTGAAACATTAATTAAATGTCAAGCATATAAGGCAGCCATAAAAGGTTTTATATGGAGAGGGAAGATTAGATAGGGGAGTCTGACAGGATGTGACTGATAGGACTCAGACTTGAATAGCTCCCATTCAAGTGAGGTGATTTTCCTGTTATTCCTTAAAGTGCTCTAGACTCGTAGAGAAAGTGAGATCAGATGCTTTTAACTCTATTTTTTTCTTTTTCAAGGAAACATTCAACCTTCACATCTATTCCTTCAAGCTCCGTATAACAAATTCAAGGTTCAGAGAGTGACAAAATTAATTAACATGGCTAAAACCTTCATGGATGGTTTTAGGCTGCAATGCCACTCCCTTTGGTGTTTAGTGTCAGTTTCAGCCATCATTCAGTGTTATGTTTGCCATCAAGGGATGCTGGAGCGTAGAGTGCAAGAGGAGTTTAAGATTTCATGCATAGTGGAGCTACATGGAAATCCCAGGCGAACACTGCACTGGTGCACTTTCAGGTCATGTCCCTCTGGAGGTGGAGGGCTGCTTGCCAGCACAACTCTGAGGTGAACGGCTAGCTCAACAAGGAGATGACAGACATGCTTGGCTGCCTCCAACCTGCAGCAGTCATACCTTTGTATCTTTCTGTCCTTCACTGTGTTTGAGGTCTTATGCAGAAAGTGCCAATGTGATGCCTGCTCATACAGCCTGGGCTAACAATTCACGTCTATTGTAAGCAACAAACACATGTGAAAGCGCTAATGTGTGATGGCTCACCAAACGAAAAGAAGAGGTTTCTAATCAAGGCATTTGGGCCAGTTAGACTTGATCTCACAAAGCAGGAAACGTTTGTGTTTTGTGTTTCCTGGCAAAAGAGAGCTTTTTTTTGTCTGCAAAGGAAACAGGAAGATTTGATCAATAACTCAAAATCCATTGAGGATAGAAATTAATGGGAAAAGGAAATAATTAAAAAAGATTTTTCTCTTTATGTGAGATCTTTTACTGATCCCATCTCATGACTGCCAGGTCTGACAGTTATACAGAGGCCAAGCCTTGAACTTGAATCAGCCATCATCATTACTGGGCTGTTTGCAAACTTGGCAGTCCCTAATGGTTCTAAATTAGCTCTTTACTGCAGCTATTCGATGGACTTGGCATAAGTAGTGTGGTCAGTGGTACAGATTGATCGCTCCTCTTTAATTACAGGCTGACTCACTGCTAACCCTGCTCCACTCACTGCATTTTTTCCACCATAAAAATAATAATGTAATCCCTTTCAACAGTTTCACAAATTTGCATCCTCCTGTTCATGCAGAGACATGGACACCACAGGCATGCACACCTGCAGATCTCTAGCAAGGATTTTAGTGATTACAGGTTTTATATAAAAAAAAAATCAAAGATAAAAGACTGAAGATCTGTAATGATGGGTTTTATACAAGTTTGAATCAAAGATGTTAGTTGTATGTCCAAATGAAGAAAACAGCTGTAGCATACACCCAGTTCATTAATTTAATCATTCAAAGTTACTTTAATATGGTTAGATGCTTTGATTTGGCTTTTGATTCACTGACTTCATGGATCACAGATGTCATGGTGGGCTACACACTCCAAGTAGTCATTTTTTACTTGTATTAGGTAGAAATTGAAATTAGTATGCTCCAATTTTATTCAATCTGTCCCATCAGTTGCTTGTTCTAAATTAATTTTTGCTTTATGATGATTCAGCTTAGAAGTTTTAAACTTGCCTTTTTTTGCCAACATAATTACAAATCTTCACTTGGATCCAAAAACAAAGAAAAAAAAGAAAAATAGAGGAAACAGTGATGTCAGAAAGTGTGGACTTTATCGTGATCATTTACTTTTAGTGCAAAATCAAAGATATCCATAAATGAGAGCAAGGCATATTGATGTGTAATTAACTCAACAGAGCAAGGCTGTAAGTCCGTCACCTCCAAGAGGGGTCTGAATAAACCCTTGGGGCTTATAAAGCTGCCTTTTGCCCTTGTGATACATATGAATTCTCCAAACGCCAGACATAATATTCCCCACCACAAAACATAAAAACAGAATTTATGTGAGCAAGCTGATTACACACACACACTGTAGTTGGCTGAAAAGTCTGCTTCAGATTGGTACTGCTGATGGTGAACTGCTGGGTTCTCGGGGGCCAAACCAATATTGTGGGAACTTCTCCAAAAAAGCCAATGAAATCCTGTAAACACCTCAGCTTTCCAGGATTGCAAGAAAGTAGAAGGAAAAGCAATTTGGAAGCGAAAGAATGAGAGAGGACTTCTCATGAGGAGACTAGGTGATGTAGGTGAGAGGAGGCCTGGCAATGTGTAGCTGCTGTTGCGCTGTGCTTCAACGGACGTGTCCGGAGAAACAACGAGCTTCCTGACTGTCCTGTCTATTTCAGAAAGATGCTCACATGGGCCGCCTGTCACCCCACAACGACAGCTTGCAGAGATTCTGATGGATCAGGGAAAACTAGAAAACAAAAAAAAAAGAAAAAGAAGAGTACCACCCAGCACAGGTGGATACATCAAACATGTGTGGGCTCACTGGCCCAGATCAGCAGTACCTCTTTGAAAGCTGTCATTGAACATCTGTTTGAAAGTACATGAGTCTTTTTACACATGCAAGCCAGAATGAAATGCATGTGTGAATGAATCAAAGGGAAATGTTAAAAAAGGCAAATAACTCATACAAATAGTATGGTTAGAGAAGATGTATGTGAAGGTGTGTTAAGAACGCAGAGATAGCAACTAGACACAAACAGAAATAAGATAAGGGAATAAGAGTCGAGTGTTAGCACCAATTAAGTAAGTGCTTGGAGGAAACTGTTAGCTTTGGGTGGCAATGTTGCCACAATCTCCACAAACAGTGCCAAGTAAAAGAAGGGAAGGGAAGATGAAGATAAAATAAGGAGTGGGGAGATGCCAAAGCTGTCAGAGACATGCGGCACTTGCTTCGTCACAGTGTAGCCATGTGCAGCTGCAGAAGCGGCTCTCCACAGATTGGGAGGGTGCTGACACTGCCGCTTCCCATCCGGCTGAGCAGTGCGGGTTTAATGCGGATTTATATATTTCACTGTAGAGAGTGAGGAGGCGGTTTTGGCTCACTTATTTTAAATTAAAGTTAAAAATATTGTAGAATAAACATCTTATGTTTACTTTTGTTTCCACTTTCTTGGCCTTGTAGTTTTAAAAGTTTCCTCATGCAAATAATTAGTCTGCTGATAAAAGTTAGCTCCAATATGAATTTCAATCAGGTCAACACCTGTACACAGTCGGTGTTGTTGTTTTCCTGCAGATGCATTCACATCAGTTCTCCTCCAGTTGAAATGCATAGAGAGAGAGAGAGAGAGAGAGAGAGAGAGAGAGAGAGAGAGAGAGAGAGAGAGAGAGAGGATCATCCGACATGCAGTCTGTCAACCATAATCATGCACCTGTTCACAGCATCTCTGATATCATAGAAGTAGTTATCATCCCATCTCGTATTGCAGACAAAATGGCAGAAAAGCAGTGTAATATGCATTTTACAGTTAGACTTTCTTCTAAAATGACTGCTTTTCAGGATACCTTATCTCTGCTTACAAGTCTTGAGATGCTTGGCTATACCTTAAATCAACTTTTGCATGAGACAAATCAGTTTCTTTCACAGTGAGATAAGAAATTTAATATGCATTTCTTTATAAAGAAAGCTAAATTTTCAACAGAACTGCACATTAAAAGTAAAGTTTTTTTTTCTGATACAATAAAATAAGAGTCTGTTGCCTTTCCAATGGATTATAAGTGTAAATTCCTTACAGTAACCTTCAAAATAACTGCTTACCATATAAGCAACAAGAAACATTTGACAGAATAATCTACCCTTATTTTTTCAATAATAAAGCCCCGTCTCTCCAGCATAGTATCTGTTCTCAATGAAAAAAATGAAACAAAAAAAAAAAAAGAGGAAAGAAATGCTGCTAAAGTAACATGAAACCCACTATAAATTATAAATAATGTTTAAATAAACATGAGCTGAGCGGGTTAGAAACACCTAATCTGAGTACAGATGCAATTTCTAGTTCAAATCTCTTCATAGCAACAAAGATAATAATTTTATGGTCTGCTTTGGTTGAAGCAAGTAGTTGTTCGTAAGTATAAAAATTTAGCTGATTAGCCCTACAGACAATTTAACCAGATGCCTTGTTGAACTGTATATGAGCTGCTGTCGTTGGACAAATCCCGTGGTTCTGCATCTCTGAGTGCTCATTTTTTGTGCTGCTCAAGAAATTCATTGCAAAATTATAAAAATTTTAAAAAATCGAAGGGGGACACTGATGTAGGGGACACTGATGTAATTTTGGTACCACTAGATTTGAGTAAGACAACTTTCTATCTAATTTTAGAAAAGCTCCAAACATGTCAATGATTACTTACAAGAAATATTCAAACATTTATTTCATATTTGATAATGGTGACACCACTGCTATGTGCAAGAATGAGCACTTTAACATCATTGAGGAAGATGGGGTGTTGCCCATTGCTCAGAAAATAGACTGCCTAATGCTAAGAAAATATATACATTGCTTTTATAAATTGACAGCACGAAGTGCTACTTTATATACAAAGTATGCACATTTGACAAACCTGTAAAAAGTTATCATAAATGAAACATCATTTAAATTCTATTCAACAATAAGTTGTAGAAAATCCTTAAAATTACATTGTGGTAAAAACACATCAAAATCAATCTTTAAAATGCTCTTTAGATTAACCTTTTAATCTTATATCTATCCTGCCTGGGTCATTACACAGCTTACAATAGCAACATAGAGGATGACATTGAATTATAATATGAACAATTTATGTCCCTTGTTCACAATGTAAACTTAAAATTCATAAGTGCCTTTTTTCGTCTTTTGTCTCTTTCTGTCTTTTACCTTGCCCTCAAAGTTCATTTTCATTACTAAAAGGATGGCAGTGTGATCCTTGAGAAATAATGAATTCAGACTTATCCACAGAAATGGCTGATTCAGCTTTGGCAGTTGGGAGCAACAATAACAAAAGATACCCTTGGGCTTTTGTGCACATGAGTATTGTTGCCGAACGCGTGGGTCCAAAACATTAACAATGCAGGAAATGGAAAACAAATATCTCGCGCACAATGGTACATTCCAATAGCATGCTATCAATTATGTTTGTCAGAAAACCTGCATTGTAAAAACCTATATTGTGTTTCTCTCTGCTTTCCATTGTGGCAGATGTTGAGGAAGGTCTTTGAGTTTCACTCCCTGCAACAACCGAACATAAATCTTATTGTGATTACTGAAAAGATAATACAGGGTTGTACTGTTGAATGTAAATATGCTACTGCTTTTGGATAAAGTAAAAACAGCAAGCAACATGAAGACCATTGCTGCTCAGTCTTCACCATTTGTGTTCACCAATCCAATAAAGTTGATCATGACATAAAGAAATTTCCAGATGGCTACAATATTAAGTTCTTTTTTATTTTCTATTTTTAGATTCAATCAATATTTTTTAAATTGTTCTTTCCTTCTTTAAAGTATATCAAATTTCGACAGTGCGTTTTTCTGTTCTTGGTAAAACTGTGAGCAGATCTGAGAAAGCAATACATACATGCAAGACCTTTTTCTTTTAAATCAGCACATAGGTTTTACAGATTGTAACTGCTTTGTTAGGCTGAGATTTCATAATATACAGAAAAATCTGGCTGGTCTCAGCAGTTTGGTCGGTAATATAAGCTGCATATATAAGCAGAGCTGCAACTCTAATGAATGATTATGGAAACCTTTATTTAAATCATTTTCAGTGTTACATTGGTAAAAGGTAACAATGTTCCTGCTATAATGACAAAAATAGACTCATTCAAACTCCAGATCAGCTGCAAATTGACATTAACAACATGAATCAGTACAAAATAAATTGACCCTGTTCCTTGCACTTGTTTGGTATATCCCTGATATGTGGTTTGAAAACTTTACTCCACAGAGATCACATAGGTTATATATTCCTTAAGCTTTCTGCATTGATCTTTACATTTATCCATTTCCTTTCATGACTTTCTTAATTTGAGATGACATAAGGTCACGAGTAATTATAAGTTAACACAGAGATACAGTGAAAAGAATAGACAGGCATATAGGAACAAATCAAAGAATCAAAGACAGAAATACTTAGGTAAGAAACTAATCTACTAAAATGACAGTCAAATAGAAACGCAATCTTTAATTACAGCATTAAGAGACATTTTGATTTAGGGAGAGGATTACCACTTTGCAGATTAACGGGAAACAAAGACACGTCAGAATAACATTTCAGCCACAGACATTAATCAAATGCTGCTGATCTCCCTCCTTCATTCAGTGTTTCTTTACCTTAGGAATACCAATTAGAGCAAAGTTTCAGGAAGCCAGTAAGTTGTTGCAAAGGGTATAATTAGACATGAGGATTTTTTGGGAGGTTCAAGACCCTCCAATCTCTTTCTTCATAACTTATTCACAAGACCTTGACTCTCCTTTGGCATCTTAGGGTATGCCTGCGAGATGGGCGGGCAATTAGATAGTTTAATATCTCTCTCTGATTAATTCCCAGTGTTTTTGATGACAGACCCTCATTAGCATTCATATATTTTGATGGCATTAGTGCTATTTACATTTTTCTCTTACTCTTTGGCAGCTGGTTGAGGTGGCAGATGTAAAACAATGTCTTTTTGTTGCAGTTTCATGAACATGGGCGGGTTAGTTGAGGTCATTAATGTTACTTTTCAAGCTCAAGCAAAGCGCATCCCTTTCAATGAAAAACTCAGGTCATTATTAGCATGAAAAGCAAAGAAATGGAAAACATACAATTTTTGCTCTGTGGCAGTGATGTGAAATGTTTGTCTTATTTTGAGGCTTATTAAAGTCAGGAAGAGAGAGATTCCTCTGATATGGCACATAAAGAGTTTGGGCTGATATTGAGTTATGAAAGATGGAGGAGAGAGTTTTACTGCAGATTTATTCTGCTGTCAGCTCAGAGACAGGAAGATTGCATGCGTGTGTGTATCTGTGTGTGTGTCAAAGCCTATTGTGTATATGCCTTGGTATATCTGTCTGTATCTGCAGTGAATGTGTATGTGTGTGTGTGTGTGCGTGTGTGTGTGTGTGTGTGTGTGTGTGTGTGTGTGTGTGTGTGTGTGTGTGTGTGTGTGT
>JBAMHX010000010.1:23471933-23483828 GCA_037177515.1 Pseudomugil tenellus
TATATATATGCATTTTTGCATATATTATCAACAATTTCTCAAAAAGTATAAGTGCGGTACATTGTGAGTTATATCTTAACATTTTAATGATCTATAGAAATTTTCCAGGCATTTGTATCCCACCCAGGAGGTTATCAAGTCACTCTCCAGTCAAATTGATCTGGAAAATATGATGAAGCAACTTCCTGTCACAGTTTTACCCAATTAGAATTACCCAACTAAAATTCATTTTAATGTCCAATCAGTTGCAGCCAAAGATATAGGAGTGACAAGAAAGTTTTATGCTTTTCATAAATAAATTAATTAGGGTTAGTTTATTTGATTTGTTTTTACTACACTTTATGAATACATTCATATTACACTATTTTGGCCTCATAAAACAACAACTGATGCTGTCCTGAAAAAAACTCTGTATGTTGACTGTCTATAAGAGGGTCAGTGTTTTTCATTTGTCAAAAAGTATTTAAATTAATCTGAAAATAAATTAACAACCAATTGTTTGGAGTTTTATGGGTAAAAAGTTTCTGGGGATTCCATAGGATATGTTGCCACTGTTTTTCAGGCCAGTTCTTGTGTAGTTCTTTTCATCCATTTCCCATCTATTAAGAATTCTTGATGGTCACCCTTTGATAAGGTGTTTGCAAACAGGAGGTGATGTATCTTTTAGCTACTCCTGCAGGGTTTTTATTTTCTTCTCAAACATATTTCTTCAGGTGTTTCCCTTCAAATACAGTTGTATCTTTTGTAAAACCATTTTTATGCCTTCTACCTTTTTTGTTCTTTTTTTGTCCAATAAACTCATTTTTAGTCCACAGATCCCACAATAATATCATTAGGACAATTGTCCCTTCTATGAAATTTGACAGACAATATCTTTATCCAACATACTACTACTAATAGTGTTTACGTCTCAAGAAACAATTTTAAAATTGGTGGCTTATTTGTATATATAACAGTAATTAATCCATCTTTTGAAAAGCCTTAAAAAGTCAGTCATATTTAGGTCAGATCCAAGCAGCAACCTCTGCTGGAAATATGGAAAGCCAATGCAGAAGTGCCAAAAATTGCAGTTCAGCCTTCATCTGCGAGAGACAAGCTCCAAAACAGAACGAATCCCCAAAGACGCCCATGTTAAAAACCAAACTATACAGCAGAAATCAACATGTTTACAGCCTAGTAAAAAAAATAAAGTTTCAAACAGATCAAGTTTACCTGCCGGATATGACAATACATTACTTGATTTTGAAATTTGGCATACATATGGCCATGTCCTTTTGACTGAGAAGTATCTAATATGAAGGTAGAGAACAAATGTGTTTTTTAGCCAACTAACAGTGTACCCTAGCTTTAAACTACCTACCTAAGGTAATTATATACCTCCCATTTGAGCTGAGTTAGCAGAGTTAGCTCTTAGCTTCAGGCAGCTTGGGGTTTTATAGACAGGTGCATTCTCACTGTAGAAACCTTTTAATAGAAAGTTTTGTAGAAAGTTTCATAACTTTGCCAGGAATAGATAAATTTTTTCACTCATTTGGATAGATATGAACCAGGGTCCACGACCCTCAATTCCTATAGTTCTAGATCTTACTCAAAAGCAGGGTCTTTTCAGGGTTCCAGAGGAACACATTTGATGTAGGTGGCAGCTCGGAGAATGTTTGTCCGAATGCAGCTAATCATGCACCTCCATATCACAATCCCTCTCAGCTTCCCGTTTTTGCCAATTTTTATATTTTCAGGCTATGGTAAGAACCGCCCAATGAGTTCCACTTTTGCTTTTCAGAAACCTCCTGTAAGGTTCCATCTATTTTTAATATGCAGTCTATGTTCATATCGTAAGTGACTTAAAAATGGCCATCTAAAAACAGTCATTTACATGAACTGGATGTAAAATGAATGAAGCTGTAGTTGTTTAAAATAAATACATACATTTGAGAAAGTTTCAATGAAGCTCAAGACCATTTAAAAAGGTAAAGGAAATTTGGCTCTTTGGAATCAAACATTTTTAAAAAGTGGGATGACCAATGACTTTCAGACAACACTGTACAGAGCCTCAGATTTTTTTCAAGTCTTTCAAGAGTTGTAAATTCTTACTTAGAATTTATGTTCCCTTGAAATTCAGCAGGGTCATGAATATGTATAAGGCCACAGTCAGTATGCCGACAGGCCACTAAATGACAATGTTGCAGTCACTTTACTGCAAATTAAACAATTATCCATGAGGTGTGATAAAATTAGTGGAGCACCAGTTACTTATCAAAATGCCATTTAGCAGCCTGAAGCACCAGAGAAGGACCAGTAAACCTTCTCAAGTCACTTTTATTCCTTGTTTCTTCTTTTTACTGGTTTTGTAATAGAATTATTGTGTTGTGATAAAGTTTCTTCTTTAGTACACTATTATAGAAGCTATTTTCATCTGTCAGTGATATCATGCATTTGGCAAAGGGTAGCTTGTTGACATGTGGAGGCGGTAGATGACAAAAGCATCCATTTGAATCTGACAGTTACATATGAGAGTGTTATTAATAAACAAATGATGATAAATGGTGCTTCATACCAGAAAGGTCTCTGCCCACTCCAAGTGCCAGGCCATCTTTGATCCACAGAACAACGCCATGGTAACCAGGGATGGTGCATGGTAACGTCACAGGCTGGCCTGCCACCACCACCAGGTCCTGTGGCTGCTGGGAAAACATGCCATCTGCCCCTTTAAGGCAAACAAAAACAAAAGAAGAATTAAAACTTTAGATTTATGTTATTTTACAATGATCAAGACAAGCTATTAAAAAAAAATCCAAATCCTTAGAACACTAACAGATCTTTTCAATGTCACAATGCTAAATCTGAACACTCCAATTTCCATCAATTTAACTCAAACCACTAGTCAAGATCATATTGAGGGTGTGATACACAAATGTGGCACATCATTTCATTATTCATGATACAAAGACAAGATACTGTGCTGGCATCAGAGTGCAGCAGTAAGACTAAAGGAGGCTAAGAGACAGCCAGCACAGCTCAGCTGGGCTCATTTATGAAGGATGTCACTGTACAGATGGGCTGGGCCCATACACACCATAGCAGATAACAAGATCTTGTCTGCCAACGCTACCCTAACGGCATACATTAACTCTAGCTCACACCCATGTTTTCCATCGGTGCAGCTGCTCTTAACTGCACTGCTCTGCTGCGTGTTCAGGCTGGAAATACAGTGTAGTAAATTCCATTATAGGTGTGTTAATGGTAGGGACAGTGGAAGGTGTGTTGGGGTGAGGGTTGGAATGGTGCAAAAGCTCGCAGTGTGACATTTTCATCTCGGGTTGCCTTGGAAGTTGCAACTACGGCAAAGGTTTGCAACGTGTTATTTGCTCACTCGTGCTGTGAGACAGCTGTGTTCTCAGTTTGTGCTCATTTTCAAACTTCTCCACCTAATTGTTTGGATCTGATTGTCTACCTCTTTCAACTTAATACCCTTTCTCCTTGATAAGTGTAGAAGCACAGACACAGATACACTACTAAACAAACTAGAGCACATTTTCTTATTATGCTGAAACGAGCACATACAGGTTCAGTATTTACCTTAATCATATGCAAATGAACGCTGACAAAAGATGTTGCATGTGGTGAATTAGAATAATAACATAAAGACTGCATGGACTGTGAGAATGTATTTTCTTCTTACATCATGGTGTCCCAAAGCTTATGTGTATGCTTTGTTTTATATTTCACATAGGAATACCCACTCCACAAAATGTCACAGCACATTAATAAATAAAGTTTTCTCATCATTTAAGAAATTCATTAAAAGTCAGATTAAAAACTTGAATCTCTGAGGCATTTTCTGCAGCCTTGAACTTTGCTTTTCACATTCACACGCTCTCTCCATCATCAAAATTACCTGTGCATAACAAAGATTTACTATAAAGATATTAGGTGCTCTGTCTCAAATCATACAATGAGCCTTTTCATCATCTTGGGGATCAAGACCTTTACTGTGGCTAACTTTGAAAATGTGCATTTGTATTGTGGGCGATCCCAGTATTGCATTGCCCTTCAAACCCAGACAGTTTTTTTAATTGTGACTATTCCCTTGTGAGTTGCTTATCTGAGCGGTGCTTACCTGTCTGCACAGCTTCTATCATATATAGACAGTTATTCACCAGATATATAGTCTTGTTCACAAAATCATTGTAAACATGACAGTATAACTTCTTATTACTTGTGCTATCAAATGGTTCCGCTTGTGCTCTAATCGCTGTAGCATTGGATGGATAATTCTGCTTTTAGTACACATGCCTGCAGACTTGTAAGTATAAACACTTCTGTCTTCATTTTGAATTTGTTTTACCAATTATTTCTTAGAACAAATAAAAATTTTGGCCTAAATTTAGCCTTTCTGTTAATTGTAGGTTGCTATAGCTATTACAGATACTTTTTAAAATTAAGAAGCCCCTTTCACAGTTTAGTATGTCCAATACCAATCTTCAAGGGTCACAATCTTCCAAGTTTTCCATGTATCCCTGTTCGAACCCAAGCTAAAACCGCTAGACAGTGCCCCTTGAAGACCAGCTTTGGACACTCCTAGTTTAGAGGAATCTTTTTTGGCATTTTTAAACTATGTTTGGATAGTTGGGCATGCATTTCACTTTTTGCTTCATAAACTTTGAGTCCAGGCTATGTAGAGTTTTTATAAAATGTAATTGTAAAATGTAGAGTTTTTACAATTTTCTTTGCTTAATTATAAAGACTCTACAATGTGGAAAAAAAATGTACTAGGCATCGGCTTGCAACTGTGCTTCGTGCTGAGCTCATGCACCTCCCAGCTGATTTTCTGCAAGTTTCAGGGCTGTGATAACATCACACCTAGTGGTGTGGAAGACTCTTCCTGAATGGAAATTGGTTGGAAACTAGCTAGCCCATTAGCTAGCTAGAAACTAGCTAAGCAGAAAGGCAATTTAAAGTGGCTACATCTGAAATGCATCTAAAACGTTAGTGTTAGTGTGTTAGAAAGTGGAAAATCTAACAACTCAACTTTTTTGTGTCCATTTCATGGCTGCGTCCTCAGCTGAACTTGGTCTCAATGGAACCATGCCCAAAATGAACCACTACAGTACTGCATAGGGATTCTGTGCTTTTAGTGACCTATAGGTGATTTGAAAGGGCCCAAGTCAAGGCAAATTTATTTGTAAAGCACATTTCATGTATAAATGCTTTACATATAATCATTAAAGCATTGCAGCAAGTGGCAGAGATCATTATTTAAAAAAAAAACATTTGAAAGACAAAGAAAAAGATAAAAAAAAGACATCTAAAATGTTTTAAATGAAAGGTATATTGTGAAGAATTAACAGTTATTTTGGTAAAGTCGTAAAAAAAGTTATTAACCTTGATTTACAACAACTGAGAGTTTCTGCAGACCTGCACTTCTCTGGAAGTTTGTTCCAAATTAGAGGAGCATAAAACTTAAACACTGCCTCAATGTTTGGTTCTGACTTTGGGAACAGAATGTAGAGCTCATCCCTATGATCTGAGTGATCTGGTTGGTTCAACACAAACCAGGAGATCCTAAACATATTTTGGTCCTAAACTATTCAGTGCTTTATACACTAACAGCAAGATTTTGAAGTCAGTTGTTTGACAGAGAGGAAGCCAGTTTAAAGATCTGAGACCCGGAGTTATACAATTCATTTTCTTCTCCTAGTGAGGACTAGAGCAGCAGAGTTCTGAACTACCTGTAGCTGTCTGGTGGGCTTTATAGGAAGACCTATAAGGACAGCGTCACAGTAGTATAGTCTGATAAATTAATGAAAATTTCCTTTAAGAAAAAAGTCCTGCACCAGCAAAGTAGAGGTGTTTGAAATTGTGATTTGATAACCAAAGGAAGGTCTAATATTTTTGTAATTGTGGGCTTTATGAGGATAATAAATATTGTGAATTTGAAATGAGTCTATGTCATTTTAATAGAGGAATAATAAAGTACGAGAGAAACAATGACTGAACCAAGAAACCAGCTTGGCTACTATAGGTCACTGAAATAAAATAGAAAATATTACCAATAAAGTTAATTAAAAAGTAACAAAATTAAACTCAATTTGAACTTTTAAAAGCTTTGTGTTTTGTTTTGCTTTTACTGTGTCCTCAAAAGCTTGTAGAATGCTGAGAAAATCAAAGCATTAACTGACAAGAGCTTGTACTTGTCACTTAATCAGTTAAAAGTGACCTCCTTCATTCAATTTAAAGCCTGACTGGGTTTCGCAACAACAGTGTCTTCATAGAGAAAGAGCTGCAGAGAAATGGGGAGATGTAAGAGAGGGCTAGGTCTTCCATCAAGGTAGCTACATTTATTCATCCATCTATCCATCCCCTCTGCAATGAATAAATCTCTGTCACATCTGCCAGGTTTATACTTCACTGGGCATCGCTGCGTTGGCAAAAAAAAAAACACAAAAAAAACACAAAAAAAAACCCACTACCTAATCTGGCTTATCTTTATCCTTTGCCAGGCATGGCACAGGACACAGAAAAGACAATCTGTCCTCTCTCTTATTGATGACAATATTTTCATGACTGAAAAGAGCAATTAAGAATCAAGTACTTCACTTTAGTCTTCATCACTGACAAACAAGGGGGGAGTTGTGCTCAGGTGAAGAGCTGGAGAGCAACGTTAAAAACGCTTTACAAAGTACCAAAATGGGGTTTACTTGAGAGCTACATAAAATAACAATGATAAAAACTATATACAACCTAATGGAAAACAATGTAGGCATGTCTATTTGCTGGGAATCAAATGGGCCTTGGTTTCAGGTTCTATGAATGTGTGGGCACACAGGCCAGAAACAAACACCCTTTGTCTGTCGCTAAAGACAACAGACAGCCCCGTGGGTATTCCTCGCTCAGCAACAGCCAGACTACTAATATGACTAGACCTTCAGAACAGACTGAAGGAGAGAAGAAAAAATGTAGCAACTTAGTCTGTTTTCATATTTAATTTAATATCATGTTTGAGAAGGTCTATGAAATGGGCAGAACTGATTTACTTTTGCTCTTTGACATTACTCAAGTAAGCATTGTGCTTTTTATCTAACAGCCTTTGTACACTTTGACAAAACAATCACTGACTTCATAATAAACGTCTGCAGAGATCAGATGTAGACTTGTGGTTATTGCAATGAAAAGAAATGTTTCCTCATTAAATTATATGGGAGAAAAAGAGTATCCACATATTACCTCTTTTTTCTTTAGGCACTGGAGCTTAGGCACCAACAGTATGATTATGTGCATCAAATCAAAGCCCGTGACTCATGCTGGGTCTGTTTGAATAACCAGTGTTTAAGAGATTGAGGAAAGCGATCTTTGATGAGTACTGCCCAGTTGTTTCAAATGCTGTGAAAAAAACTGAACAAAACAGGTATTTAAAAAAATGGGCATCAGTGCCATGTTTCCTAATGCGAACCAGCATTTTTGCTTCTGCCTAATGTTGTCATTTCACTTCAGATAATTTGTTTACCATTGGATGACTGCTGCATTTCCACACACTCCAACGCTATTTTCCCCTCAGTGCTAACTGCCCCCAATTTCATCGCTCTTTGCCAATCAGGCCTGGAAATTACCGTTGCGGACACACATCCAACCCACTTCAGAGGAATAATCAGCATGCTGTCTGTGCGGCATGTGGCCACACAGCACCAAAGCTTAGCCCGTGATCATTATCAAAAACTATTACCCCTCTGGTCTGGGCATTTTACACCAACAATTTGAAACAAAGAAGAACATCCCAATATGGAGATGTGGGGGTATCTGTGTGTGTGTTGTTATTTGGTAGCAAGCATCCACTGTGTCATTGTTTTATGTCACTGCTGCTGGTAATATTGAATTGGTATGAAAGTGGGAGAACTGGAAAGAGAACTGGTGCAAGTGAGCAGGGTGATATTTATATCTTCCTCTAATGCACTGGTGTTGCCATAGGTGACAGGCTGCTTGTTAAAGGTGTGAGGTTATAGGGACTAAATCAACTTATTTTTATAGATTGTGCTGCAAGGATCACAAGGAGCTACAGTAAGTCAAATGAAAAATATAATCTCTGCTCGCTGCAGGAGCTCTCACTGGCCCATTTGTTTAAACCACACAACGGCAATGCACCCTGCAGGACAAGAAAGTACGTTTTCTAACCATATGGCCAGCTTTTCTTTTTTGTATCCTTTCCAAAGCTCTGTAAATCATTACTCAACTCTTGCAATGAGACCTCAGTGGTGCTTAATTCAGTCTAAACACAAATCCCCTCCAATATGGATTACTCTGTCTTAATTCTTCATTTCTCCCGAACGAAATTTGTAAATTGCAAAGTGTTTCTACGTTTTCCATTGACAGACAATGATTACTCATAAGTTCACAACTCCACTGTATTTTCAGGAAATGTCACCATAGGTCTAAATGGCCACGATTTTGTAATTACACATGGCACAATCATTAACTTCACATTAAAGCAACACAAAAGAATGATCTTCTCTGTCGTTTTAAGACTCCATTCTGTGTTTGTGAAAATTACTTCAGATTGGTGATATAGGCATTCTCAGATATGCCTGGAAAAGCATTTTGACAATTGTGAGTGAAAACAAAACCTGAAAGCAGAAGTGCACCCAATTTTACAACCGTTAAAGCAATGTTAGCACAAATGTGTGACAGAAATTTGTCAGGTAAAGAGCCAACTAATTATCAAACATACCGGCTGAAACTTGAGTATCTCTCATCTATGCAGTATTATCTAATTAATTCCTAAAATGACATCAGTAGTCACATAATAGTTCTTATTAGCTGCAATTGCTTATATTAGTTTAATAAGCAGCGATGGCATTTTTTTGGTTATTTGGCTTTTTAACTTTTTAAATGTGAAATCCTAAGAGCACTTTGTGACTGCAGTACACAGACATGCACAGCACACACATACATACACTGCTAATCAATCAAAGTATGTGGAAATTTAGAGCACAAAGGCTCTAGTTCTGTAAATTATTCCAACTTCCACAGAAGGGACACATTCAATAAACGCACAGAAGGTTTAGGTATAGCCCATCAACAACTTGGATACAAAGAAAAAACTGTTCTGAAGAAATAACCACTTTTTCAAAATGAAAGTAAAGCTGGATCTCATAATTTCCAAAATATATCAAAGTATTCATCATATGTGTTCTACTGGGTGTAATAATAAGATTTGTTTGTCTGTTTTTTGTCAGATGTTGGAATTCAAAGACACCCAACCTGCATTTAACAACCCAGTGTATGAAATGAGGCAGAGAAGTTCTGTTAGATGGGGCTAGCTCATTAATATAAAAATGTAATCCCTCAGATGCTGCCAATGTTAGTAACCAATAATGAATATTTCATAAAGCTCTATCTAGCCCATAGGGAGGCATGTGTGACTATCAATCTCATCAGAATGTTCAAATCCTTTTTTTCCCTGCCTGTCCACTTGTAAAACAAACACTGTCTCCAGACTGATAATACACTTGGCCCATCTACGCTATGAAGCCTGCCATTATGAGTAAATTTTATCTGTGGGAATGCAAATTCATGAAGCAGGGAAGATAAACATCAGTGCCGCTGGAAGACACTGCATTTATGCCCCCTCTCACATTACGCATTAGTGGAGCATGACAGTTGCCAAGGCACAATCAAGACAGATCGCCTCCAATGATGAATTGTAAAGAAAAATTACAAATAGCAACAGCAGGAAGGCCTGACAACTAAGTTTATCGCCAGCCATGCTGCCAGTGGTAGCAAGATTTCACAGACATCAGAAAGTGGAGTATCAGAGGCCACGATTGGTTATTAAATCTTTTAAAGCTGCTGCAGCTTCATCTGCAGTTGACATATATTGGGTTGTAAAGGTCATTAAGGAATCAGAAGGCATAGAAAGAACTATTCTTTCAAAACCCAAAACAAACAAACACTCGCTGGACTGATAAAGGGAGAGCGCGCTTTAATGAAGAGCAAAGGTCTTCAAGGCTGTCAGTGGTGAGTAATCGGAATCACAACAATGCACACAATGAAATGTAATTGCTAGGTGCAGATGAGATTTTGTTTTCATAAGTTTTATAAACACAAGACGTAGTCTGACCACCGATTGCAATTACTGTTATAAAACAGCAGCTTCTGTGGGCTGGTTTCCAAGGTAACTTCAGTTCAAAGGAAGGAGTTCACATGTTCTAGTTAGCATAAATGCAGCTGAACACTCCCTAACCCTTCTCTCCTGGCTGGTATTGATTAAAAAGTGTGGGGAAATGGAGCGACTCACTTTGCAGACCGGATTACTTTTTTTAGCGTACACTTTTGCATAATAGGAATCGGGACATAAAAGAAATGCAAATCAGGGAGAGAGACAGAGAAGAGTAGGAGTTTGGGAGTTCAGATGGAGCCTGATTGAACAGGAAGGGTCCCTTCTGTTTCTCTATGCCATCATTATATCCTTTCTTTGTCCACCTTTCCCACTTCATCGCTTCCAGCCACTTTAGTTTGCTCTGTCACTGGAGTAACTCTTTAAATGTTTGTTTTAAGAGCTCAAGGCCGTGCTTGCTACTGTATTGTTACTGACACACAAGGACTTTAGAGCTTACCAAGTGTTTGGATACAAATATCCTTGATGATGTTTGTGCAAGAAGAAGGGGGCTTTAAAGGTGTTCTGAGTGGGTCCACATTGAGATTGATCATATTCATTAAGGAATGATGAGCATTTGAAACAGACTCAGGTGACTGATTTGATGGATGGGGTATAGAGAGGGTCTTAGTCCAATAGGGCATATCATACATTCTGAGCCAGAGACCCATTTTTCTATTACATGGTATGTCAGAGCCACAGAAAGCTGCATTAAACTGCCTTTTGTCCAGCCATAACTCATATTTTGTAGGGCTGACAAGATAAAAGTGTACCTTGACTTTCAAGACTTGGAGCATTTTTGTCTCAGTGAGTGAGATTAAATCAAGAGATACATCAAAGCCTTTGGAAAATAGAGCTAAAAGGAATGTAGCTATGTGTCAGGTGGTTTGGTAAAAGTCGTTTCAATTTATATAACGACTTTAATGTGCCTTCATTCTTTTAAAAAAGTTAATTTTTTTATCTGCGCCTACAGTTAATTGGTTTAGATTAGCTGTCATTTAAGATTTATGGCTAATTTGATGAAAGCTTGTATTAAATATTTATATAACATATTTATTGTCTATAATTATGAATATATTGTAAAGTAACTAACTGAATCTATTCTACAATGGAAAACCATTAACTCAGAGGTGAACTGAAAAGTAAAGGGCTGATGAGTTAAAGCGTCATATCTGTGAAAGGGATTTCTGGAATAACTGTCCTGTAGATGTTCTCTTCGGTGCAATGTTTGGAGGGCAGGGATCACCACCATTGCTTGTTTGTTTCTCTGTGTTGCCCTGTGATGGACGGGCCAACTGTCCAGAGTGTACCCTGCCTCTCGCCCAATGACTGCTGGGATAGGTTCCAGCTACCCACGACCCTGACTTGGATGAAGAGGTTAAGTAAATGGATGGATATATGGATGGATGGACTTGGACTTATATAGTGCTTTTCCAGTCATATTGACCACTCAAAGCACTTTACACTACATAATACAGATTCCCCCATTCACACCCACACTCAAACCCCGATAGGCACATCAGGGGCAACTTAGGGTTCGGTGTCTTGTCCAAGGACACTTCGACACGTAGTCAGGAAAAGAATGGAATCTATCTCACAACTTTCCGGTTGGAAGACAATTGTTCAATCAACCAACCAACCAAATAGTTGGTTGGTTTGGATGGATGGATGGATGCATAGATAGATAGATAGATAGATAGATAGATAGATAGATAGATAGATAGATAGATAGATAGATAGATAGATAG
>JBAMHX010000010.1:23491309-23518089 GCA_037177515.1 Pseudomugil tenellus
ACGCGATGTATATATATATATATATATATATATATATATATATATATATATATATATATATATGGCAGTTCCGAGAGTGGATATACCATATGCCAAGTACAGTATTATGCCAATCAATGATATTCTCCGCTTAGAAATGTTCCTGATGAGCATGGAAATCTGAAACGTGTGTTGGTTCAGTGATCAGAGGATCACTTGTTGGGCACAATTTAGTCATTAGATGGAGGCTTTTAGGTAACACGTCCTGAAGGACGAGATGGAACGGGCGTTTAGGAGACTTAGGAGAAAGTGAGACTAAATCTAGCTTGTCCCCAATAGTGTGGAGTGGGCTTAATTAGGGGCTGGGTATTTCATTAAGGCAGCCATTAAAGTCAGTTCTGTTTAGTCCGACATGGGCATAACACAATGGGACACTTGAGCCGTCTCACACACATATGCACAAAACCAATGCAGGGCCAATCCAATTCACCTGAACAAAAAGCAGCAGGGCAAATTCCTTTCACTATAATTAACAAGAACTCTCACTTCCCCCGAAGAATACATGCTGTACCCTGCACCAGCTTTTCTTACACTCACAGGAGCCATCCATCATTCTGTCTTAATGTGTTTAGTTGCACTACACAAGGACGAGGGATTTTGAATGCAATCATAAAGGACACTTAGACTGCCGTTACATGCAAGAGGGGATCCTATATATCACCCCAAAGTGTGTGTTCGTTTCTGGGAAATGACTCAGGCCTTATGCCCTAATAAATGGTTGAGCTTTTCCACCATCTCCCAGTCTCCCCCTGATATGCACATAAAACACAGGAGTGTGGTAGTAAGTGTTAATGTTGCAATTTTATAATGCATTTCACATCATTTCGTGATGTTATATTTCCCTGATGACAAACAAAACCTGTTTTACTCCAGATAATCATAACTCTCTAAAAATGCAAGGCAAAAAACAAAAATTAAAAAAACACAATGCAGTAACAGTATATAGTGTGAGTCTGTTTAGTGAGTTTAGAGCACAGCGTCTGACTCCCTTCTCTGCCAGTTTGCTTTCCATCCTTTCCAGTCAACTGATTTCTAAACCGTTTGTTAGCCTTTGCATGCGAGGCCTGCACAAGTCATTCCAGGAAGAGATTGGAAAGCACGGACGACAGGAAAAAAAAAGAAAAAAAGAGTCAAACAAGTGAGTGAGAGCTAGATAAACTCATCTCTGATCTTAAGTGACAATTTGACTAGGCATTTTGCCAGGAGAACGCCATACTGATGAAAGAGTGCATAAATAAAGGATGCAGAGAAGATGTCAGCCAGCCACAGAAGAGTGGAACAGACAGAAAGGCAAAAAGAGAATGGGAGAGAATGACACGGAGGGACAGTGAGGCATTTGGACACCTCTGGCTAGATTCCCTTGCCCATTACAGCGTCTGGATCTGACTTCACATGTCATTACAGGCAATGTAAATCAGCAATTAGGTGCAGAAATAAAGAAATGCCAGCTATTACCTGGAGCACAACAGGCCAACAAAGCTTGCCACAGTACATTCCAGCACAGCAAAGATGCCTCGTCTTACAGCCAGTCCCCCACCTACACAGGTTCACACACATAGCGAGTGTTTAACCCACATACCCACGTGGGTCTCCACTAACAGCTGAATCGAGCCATTCCTGACTTGCTCTCGGAAAAACATGGGACATGAGATGTGTTGCTCAATTACATGAATTGTTGTGTTCATGTAAGAGAAGTGTTACTGCAGAACAAAGTCTCTTCGCTTACAGCAGAGAGTTAAAGTTGAAAAAATAAGTAAGAAAATGGCAAAGCTCAGATGAAAGTGCACAAATAGGTGATGTATTTCTGACATAGCTGATTAGATTTCACGTATTTCAAACTTCTTGTAGAACTTATAAACACATGTATTGAAAAAAAGTTTAGTTTGGTTAAGTTGATTCTGTATAAGGGCAAAACGTGGTCAGACTTATAAGGTGGTTGGACCCTAGAGAGATAGGTAAAAAAAAGAGTGTTTGAAAAAAAATATTCCTTTTAAAGCACCGTCAGCACAGTTGTCCTAATTATGCAGCCACCCAAACAGAGCCCCCTCTAATCCATAGTCACACAGGCCCGTCAGATTTCCTACAAAGATTAAGAACACACACATATACACACAGGCATTGCCATACAGAGCTACTTCTGCAAATGTCTGCACAAGGCAAAACTTTGGAGAGTTAAAAAAAATGTACACAAGTGTGATAAGATCAATATTGAGCACACAGCATCTTAAATTACTCCATGTCCGAGTGTCAATTTTCCTGTGTGGAGGACAGATGCTGCGACCTCAGGAAATGGAAGCGTTGCACTTCATCTCGGAGCGCCACCCTCCAGGGATGTGTTCATTCTAATGCAAGTTATTAGAGCAAACAGCTGCAATAGCCGTCGGGGAACCTCTTGGGTGAGTGTATGCTCTCCTTGTTTGGGTGCGAGCAGTGCGTAAATGCTCAACACTGACATAAAAGACTCAGTGCTGATGTGGGCAGATATAGCTCACAATGGAATATCTAGGTAGGACCCTCTGTCCTACAGTGCATTTGCTAATGCTTCTTAAAGTGGACCAAAGCATCCTTGATGCTTTATCTATTAATTAGACAGATTCCCAGCATCATATGTCATTACACGCCTCATGTAGCTTTTTTCCTGTGAGCGAAGTAACGCATTTTAATGAATGGAGTTGCACCGTCCACCTTTATGCACGACAGACACTTTTTTTTTATTGTCAGCGTTGCTTGCTGATGTAGCTGTCTGGCAAGTGAAAGCAGCCTGGCGGTCTTGTAAAACAATATCATTTAACAAGGCTTTATCTCTGTTGGCTTGAGCTGCTTTAGGGGCTGATCTATCGTGAAATAGTGGGTAAAAATAGCAAGGCATGGATGAATACAACTATTTTCTTATTGCACAGAGAATAAAGTTGAGAAATCTTGAAACAAGCTATGGTCCATCATAATTCTTTCCCCTGTTTGTGTTCCAATAATGTAAAAGAATTCAACACGGCAAGCCCAAGAGGAAAATCAGTAGCTCGTTGATAGAGTGTCTGCAGCTTCGGCCTCCCTTTAACATTTCAAACGCTTCCTCTATTTATGCAAGAGACAGCTGCATGGGGCTGAAGATGCTGGAGATACTTGGAGGGATGAGGGCAGACAGCAACCATGCTGCCGAAGGCAGCAGCTCTCTGCATGGAGATGTGCTTTTCAGGCCAAGCCTGGCAGCAAGTTTACACTGCAGCCCCTGAACGCATGACAGGCATGGCATAGAGAAAAAAGAAAAAAAGGAAAAAAAAAGCAAGCGCCGTTTCCCACATGGAATAGGAAGAGATGCTTCTGAGTCCTGTTATGAAAGGCGTGGAAAGATTTCCCAAAAATAAAATCGCCCATCTAAGCAGAGTTTATATTCTTGCTGCATCTCTCTTTCCTTTTAAACACACACAAACTCAGCTGAGTAAGCACAGATGCCTGAATGACTTTTTACCTTTGCCCAACTTCTTTTCTTCCTGTGCCAGATGCTGTTTGTCTTCAACACTTATGCTTATAGAATTCTGAGGCCATCTGAGCCACCCTGCAGTAGAATTGTGCTCTGCTGAGTTTCGAGCAGTCTATAGGGAGGATTAATGTGACAGAGTCTCCCAAATGTGCCACAAAACCATCAACTTTAGCTCTTGCAGCAAAAAACGCACACAAAAGGGGTTAGTAAGATGAGTTAAACTGGCTGACTGCTATCTTCCACATCACCCCCTCCCAATTTCGTGCATAACTAAAACAGGCCTTTCTATGCTAATGAAACATAAGAGATAAGCAGTGACAGGCAGGAGAAAAACGTGCATGGCTCTAAATCATGCATCTGCTTACCATTAAGGGATAAGAATAATGGAGAAAATGGAGATGTTGCCTGTTATTAATGCTTTTTTTTTTACATACCAGTATTGATGAGAGTGGCACTAATGTCTGCCCCATGGCAGAGAAAGAGGAAGCATTAGAAAAAGCGATCACTGTTCATTTATTTGCATTCAACAAAAAGGAAACAAAAAACTGAATGCTTCGGCAAAAAAACAAAAAAAACAACATACACTAATGATTTCAAAATCCACTTTTGTCCCTTTATGAGACTTGGAAGTGTATGTCAAAACTCGCATTTGCAGAATTTAGTGTTATCGTTTTCCTCTTTTTACATAAATATCTACACAAATCATTTTAAAAGCGGATGACATATGATAATAGCTGGAGGGGAAAACATAAAAAACTTACAGCTGTTTCTCTTCAAAGCACCCATGGCCTGATTACAGAGTTTAGTTTGAGAAGACTCGTGCCCCAGGTGCCACCCTGTGACAGTTGGGCTCAGATGGGTTTAAACCACCAATTGCACCATTGGCAGCACTTTGCTTCCATATGCTGCAGAGTGGGCAGGCAATGTGGGCCACTCAGCTGGCCATGCGGACTGGGTCAGGAGGACAGAGCTCTTTGCCCACAACTGTCAGGGGCTTTGCTGTTTCTTTTGTTGTATATGGCACTGAGGGTATGCTGGCAATATTTTAGACCCATTTTCACCAAACAGTGGAAGGGACTTCTAGAAAGCGTGAAAACATTGTCTAACTCAGAGGTTAATGAGGGGTGCAGATGGCCGCAGCATAATAACTTGTCTCACAAGACTGTTATGCCAATACATGTGTTGAAGGTGAAAAAGAAAAGTCCTTCATGAATGAAGTCTGTTCTTTTAGTTTCTATTTGAATTTTTTTTCAAGCTGTCACAGTGGTTCAAGTGGCTTTCCAAACAAATGTCCTTGCTGTTCAAAAATAAGTCTTCTTATAATGCTCTACTTTTTACAGTTGTAAGGGCTTATTGTCTTTTTTCATAACACCAATTGCTAATAAATGTATAAGTACAGTCAAACCAAAATTATTTCAGAGCTCTTTTAACATTTACTTAATTTTTACAGTAATATTTGCATGAATTGTCCGTCTTTTGATACTCTAGACAAATTAATCCAGTTGTTGAATGAGTTGTTAATTGATTAAAAAACAGAAAAGTGTCAGTGTGTATGTCTGTGTGTGATTTTTTTTTTTCTCCAAAAATAGACTCTGGATCCCCTCTTGTCGCTCTTTGGATTTTAGATTACCATCTTAATTGAGGGCGTTTGTTACCACTGTCAGTCTGTGGTTTTGCACACCTCATGAGTGGTTTTGCACTCAAATATCATAGGCTGTGAGATACAAGGCAGCTTCTGGATTAAGTCAACTAAAATTAATAGATAATTGCAGGCATGCAGCACATGAGCTGAATGAAATATTTTTTTATTTTACTTTTGAAAATGAATATAAGACTCAGAAAGAACTTTTTGTTTGTTATTGTGGCTTTCTTTGTTGACCAGAAAGCAAAGATTAAAACATATTTCGTCACACCTCAAGAATCTAATAAAATTCTTGCAAGCATTATAAACAGAAGTGTTCCCATCACTTTTGCCATGGATGTTTTGCTCAGAGTATCCATCCATCCATTTCCTACCGCTCATTCCCAAACGGGGTCATGGGGGGCCTGGAGCCAATCCCAGCTAACAATGGGCGAGAGGCAGGGTACACCCTGGACAGGTCGCCAGCCTATCGCAGGGCCACACACATAGACACACAACCATGCACACACACACTCCTATGGTCAATTTAGAGTTCCCAATCAGCCTATCCCCAAGGTGCATGTCTTTGGATTGTGGGAGGAAGCTGGAGAACCCGGTGAGAACCCACGCTAACACAGATAGGCCACCGACCAAGCCGGGGATCGAACCGGCAACCTGCTTGCCGTGCAGCCCTTGCCAGATTCACTAAAGCTTTGCGTGTACTAAAACGCGTGCAAACCCATTGCACATGCTAAAAAAGTACAAACTGATCTACTAACAGTGAGTAAAAGGGTTTGCTTCTTCCATCAGTGCAAAATTGTGCGTCCTCCTCGAGTTAGTACGTTTGCCTCAATGAATATGTAAATTGGGGCGTTCACACGCAATTTTGTGTGGAGTGGGAGGAGAACATGTAAATATATGATTTTAGCACATGCAAAGCGATTTATCAAACCTGAAAGTAATTTTTTCTGATAGAAACTGCACCTATTTTTTGCATATTTCAAAAGGACGTGCAAACGGGATCAATGCATAATTGTGCACATATGGCTACAGTGATTGTTGCAATACGAAGACATAAAAATAATCAAACACGACGGAGAGAAGGTATATTTCCTCCTCGTGTTAACATGTTTGGAATGAGAGAGAAAACTAATTATTAAAAGATATCGCCAATCTAGCCTTGCTATTTTGGAACTCAGCGCAGATTTGGAGCCAGACACAAGAAGGAGTCATGCATACCTGCAATAATTAAACTCCTGGCAAGTCTAGAGTTTTTGGCATCTGTGTCATTCCAGCATACAGTAGCCAACACAACAGGGATCTCTCAGTCACGTCTTTCACATGTGTTAACTGAATTCCTAAATGCAATGTTGCGCTGGATCGCGACGTTTATTAGGTTTTCAAGCTCTCGAAATTCTTTGAATAAGCCAAAAAGGTTTTTTTGTGTAACTTGATTCCCCGGTGTTATAGGAGCAATTGACTGCACTCAAATGCAGCTTGTGCCTCCCCGCAAACTCTGAGCATATATACAGAAAACGAAAACACACATTCCTTGATTTTGTAGTATGTTCCTTTGAGCTGCTGTCAAATTTATTTGCTGTGGCTCTTTGGATTTTTTATTGGCTTCTTCCACCAACACCTCTAATTCCATCAGATCAAACTTGTATTTTTGCTTGCGGTTTTGTAAAGTTGTCATCATGAAAACCATGACACACGCTAAATCCCCATTTAAATAGTCGTGTCTCCAACACTTTGCACCCGCTCTCATTTGCATGAGTAATCTTAGTAGATCACGTACTAATCATGGCCCCACCTCACACGCTAAAATCTAGATGCCACACGCTAATTAGTACACGCAAAATGAGATCTTGGTAAATTCGGCCCACTATCCTCTATTTCACTTCCACTTGGCAAGTAACTATAAAGCATCATTTTAGACAAATTCCGCCTGTAGCTGCTTGATGTGAGTCTAAATATAATCCTTCTCTATCATTTTCATTCTTTTCATCGTCTATCTCTTTATCCATATCTTGTATTCTATACATGTGGTAATTAAAACAGACCCTTGGTCTGTTACCAAATCCCAAATCTCTACCTTAAAAGACCCCAGCCAGCACCAAAGGCCAGGCCAAGCAAGGAACCACCAGCACTGTGTGGTCCATACACTTTATAAAATGCGTTTGTGGTATTCTCTGAGGGAGGGGGGAAATGGAATAACGTCTTTCCGAGGTGAAGCCTGACCTCAGAGATGGTAGAGAGCATCGTTAAAAGCAGATGAGCATACTCATAATAGAAAGAGCCCAGGCAGCTGCAGAAAGGGCAAGCTTTTATAGGGACAACCTTTGGCTGAGTGCAAGCAATCAACATCTTTTCTTTGTCTAAGGCTCTCAAAATTCCTGTTTTTTCCCCTCAGATATGGGTCTCTCACAGTTTGTTGGCTACTTTTTCTATTTTTTCCCTTCCCCTCTTTCCCCACACTGTCTGTTGACATGGTCATTGTCACAGGACCCTGACACAACAGGTCAAGAGTCTCTGATTGGCCATTGGTTTTCAGATGCTGTAATGGCATTGATCTACTTTCTTTATAACATCGCAGAGTTAATGTGGTGTCCAAAGGTGACCGCAACACCATATGAAAATGATAGTGTTTTCCATGTACTGGCTTGTTGATTTGCAGCTTGATGGATTTTTAATATTCACTGCTGGGTCATTGTGAATGCTTCGTAGTGCCACTTAGCAAGTCTTTGTGGTTGCAGTACACAACCTCCGAGAGGTGATAAGGGTTAGGGGACGACAGAAAGGAGAGACACTTTGCATTAATGATAGTCTCTGGTACGTCTGCTCCGAACTTGGTCTGTCTGAAAAGAGAAGATGTATGTTCAATGATTAAAAGGTTTGTTGTAATTAGCAGAAGTGACTGCAGCTGGACAGAGAGCCAATAATCAGGTTTGGAAAGACGAGAAGGAGAATGGGGAGACGGTGACCCCTTGCAGGGAGAGTGATGAGCAAACAGAAACATAAGGGGACGAGCAGTGCAGACTCGGTTTACTTATAGTGACAGTGACTGGCCTTGTAACCAAGACCTTGAATGACTTTCTGATGTGTAAACATGTTTACTGAAGAACAAAATAAGGTTATTTATTCAACCTGTGAAAACCATATCCAATAAAATGTAAGGCCATTCTCTAACAAATTTTTTTTGGTTTTGTTTTTTTACACAATAAAAACAACTTTAATTGCATTTTTGTGTACATTCTTCAAAAGAAAAAAAATGTATTGAAAATATGCAAATATTGACAGTTTGATTTCTCACATGAAAGGTGAGGAAGCTTGTTTGATAAAAAAGCAACAGGAGATCAATTTTAGGAGCTACCAAGTGAGATATTTGAACTGAGAGTGCTGTAGCAGTTCTTAGGCAGTTTTAGTACAGCTCTAACCTTCTAGATGAGCATTCTTGACTTGAAGCTTCTTGGATGACGTCGAGCTTTCTTTTTGATGGTGATGTTTTGATATGCTTTCTGTCAAGAGAATTTCACACTGTTAATATGAAGTTGTGGTCTGGGTTCTGGTAAGGAATCTTCACTCTATAAAACATGCTGCCTCAGCCTTTTCTTGCTGTTTCCCTTCTTGACAGTCTGTCTTCCATGGATACCACGATGGGACTTTAGTCGACCAGTATGAATGCCCAAATGCATTACTCAGGTCCTGACTCAGGTTTTTCCTGGATTTTTTTTCCCCTATCACCACTAATAGCGACTTTTCATCTGTAATAGATAGCTTGTTTTAGGGTGACAACATCTTCCTTTGACTTTCACGTTCTCAGTTGCTTCCATATTTTTAAAAGCTCACTGTAACCATGTCAAGTTTTACCAAGTTTTCAACTAAAAGCTCTTTGGGAAACATCTTGTTGGGGCAAAATATTTAATGTGTAGAAGTATTTTATAATTCTATTTGTTGATAAAACTACATAACTGGGGAAATGTTATGTCATTTTGACACAGTGCTGGGAACAACTGCAAAGGGATACAATTCAAATTGAGCCATTTACTAACTTGTAGACAAAACAAGGGTTCACTCCTTTGAGATATCTAGATTTCATAAACTTTAATAATTAGCTGGTTAGCTTAGCTTAATGGTTAGCGTAACTTGTAGGTTGCTTGATCAACAAACAAACCACAAAGCTTGGAAAACTCTCATGTATAAAGGCTGCACTAATATTGAGATACAACTAAAGTATTATATTTTGAAAGAAAAGCTACAAAAGAGTTTCAGAAAGTTTGATCACTATTACTCAAAACGACTTCCAAAGATTGTAGGGAAATCTGGCTGAAGAAAACAGGGTTGGCACTTTTGCGCAGTAGTGTACTGCATGTTCTGTGTTGATCGGACTAACAGGTGTGGACTCAAAAGGAACAAACACAACATGGGAAATCACCCTCTATCCACCCCACAGGGAAGAGTGACAATTAGCAACCAAATCAGCAGAGAAAAGGTGATATATAATGCATAAAGTGCTGAAAGCATACATTGAGGTTCAACTCTCAAAAGCATTTGTTTAGTATCTGCACAGTGATTGGTGAGACAGTCCTTGGTGAGAACCGCTCTGAAGAAGTCTCAGTATATTTACACCTAGCTGCAACCTCTTCTCCCCAAGTGAAATGAACTTTTGTGAACTCAGCACCGTGCGTGTGCACTGCTTGTCAACTGTAATAGGATTCGCTGTTGAAATTTGCTGAGTATTTGAAATGTTTAATATTTCTCACCCACATGTCTCCATTATAGTGTCAACGTGTCTTTTTTGTGTAAAATTAGAGCAATCCCCTCCATATTGCCTTCTCTAACAAATTATGGAAGGTTCATATTTGTCTCAGGTGATGTGTTATGAATTCCTTTTTATTTGTGAGTAGGCCTAATATAACACCTGCCTCATCATTTACAATTAGGCATTATGGGACGTAATTGGCCATCTGCCACTGCCATCTTGTGTTTCTGGAAAGGGGCCATGTTTGCCTCCTGCTGTTTAGAGAGCTTGTGCACTTGGACACTTGCTGTTGCTCAGAACATGACCCTTTTGATTATTTTAGCTTAACAAGGAGCAATTAAGGAGGCATATGAAATTCATTCTTTATGTCCAATACACATTCACTCATACAGGATGCATCATACTCAGCACTCTATAAGTAGAAGACTGTATCGCTTATATTGTATTTCTAGTGCAATTTTAGTTTATTAAGCCCAAAGGAAAAGTAAATTTGTTTTGTCATAACAAAGAATAAATTATTATTAATATATGCATATGTAGATAATATGTATATATTAATAATAATAATTAATAAACATCATATGTACATCACATGATCTACATCGTGACGTCTGGGAATACGTAAATGCAAATAAATCATTCTATCAAAGCATCTGAAAAACCACCTCTTGAGAACTCAAAATGTTTTTAGTGATATTTGAGTTTATTTTTTTAAAAAAGGGAAGAGAATCTTTATTGGGATATATGTTGGTTTTGCACTTATCTAGTGGTAATGGAAACACACCCACTGCCTCTGATGCTGCTTCTCCAACAGATGGCTCATATTTAGTTACAATATAAACCATTGTAAGGGACACCTTAGGTCATCAGGCATTTCTAGAAATTTCAGATAGACAATGTGTTTTGTAAAAATGAGCCAAAAATTATGTTGGATTCACTCTATTTCAACATACCGTAACTCGATGCTTGGTGATTGTCCCAGTGTGAGTATTAAATATAAGTGAAATTTTGACTTAACATTTAGGGAATGCAATCAAAGAATTAACGGAAGCAAATATAACATAAGGTAAAAATTTCTTTCTCAATCATCCTTACCCTGAGTGAATTCAAACCCCTCGGCAGGTATACTGTAATTGCCCTGTTCTCCCTGTCAGTCACAGTTAACTCTCTCTATAGCTTTTCCCACTTTTAGCTCCACCTGTGCCCCGCCGTCTACTCAATGTGATGACAGGCACCACGTATCTGATGACAGGCAAGAAAATCTTGAGTGACAGTGGCTTTTATTCCTTCATCCCCATCACTCATCCTGGCCACTGGGAACAAGTGTTTCAACTTAGCTCGACGTCTCTGTACAGTAACTGCTCAGCGCTGACAGGAGAGTATTATGTCTACACGACGTGCATCTCTCAGAGACGCTGTGGATGCTGGCATTAAGAGGAGCCCGCAAGCCACCACAGAAAAAGTAAATGATCTCATGGATGCTGTGGTGATCAAAAGAGTATTTGCCAGCACGTTTGCTTTGGCTTCAGGCAAAGTCCTGCAGTTTGAACAGAACCACTGAAATATTACTGTTTCTCTTTTGTCACAGCACCTGTTTTCCCTCAGCCACAGCACACCACCAATGGGTAGATATAGTGAAAAGTATAGCAATCTGCCAAAAGTGACACTGTTATGCTTTTTTTATGTGTTACTCAACCATGCTAATATGAGCCTGAGAAAAAGAACAGATTTCATTAAACACTAATCTTCTGTCCTTTCAGACATCTTTATCCATTAATATTTCTCCTCCACACACCATCATGGGGTAACTAGAGGAACTCAAAAAGCATGTAAGCACAAATATTGCCCACAAAGCTCATGTCAGGAGCTGTTAATAAAATTTTTCGCTTTCAGTGACACACAATGCCCTGCTTAGATAATCGAGGGGGGGGTTCCTGCTTGTCAAAATCCGGCTGAATACACTGCAGGAAGACCTGACCACGATGAAGCAGTTTATCAGTATGGCTCTTCTTAAATCAGCTTGTTTTAACAATTTACTCAAACTGTGAGATATCAGGGTTGAATAAAGAGAAGAGTAAGACTTAGGTTTAGAATCTGAGAAAAGGAAAAGAAAGAGTTGTCTGTGTTATCGTAATGATTGTGAATTTGCATTTCAGGCATTGTTTTCAATCTTATGCAATTTCTGTTACTCTAAGCCAACAGCTGAAACAAGACATTCCGTGATCTTAGAAAAAACTAAACAAAAAAAGAAATAAAAAGAAAATTCCCCAGACACTTGTTTATCATTTAATGCCTGAAACTGTTTTGGACTTTTGAATGTTAAAAGAAAAAAAAAAAAAAGAACTGAGTTTTCTAGCGAACACACCAGGATGCACTAGCCGGGAGACATCTTACTTATTCACTTTACTATTCTAGGTTAGATCTAATCAATTCCTGTTGCAGATCAATTCTGGCTGAGAGACATGAGAGAAATGTGAATCAAAGAGAATAGTCTTGTCACAGGTGGGTGAGAACTCATTGCAAGTACATGCAATTTCTTCTTCTTTTATCCCTCCTCCATATTTATTTTTTCTTGTAGTGTCTCATTTTGTTTTGTGGAAGTAAATATTTAACACTTTTTTTTTATAGCATTTTGTTTTCGACCAAGCAGAACTGCAGGACTGGACATAGAAAAGCTGCCTTTTAAGATTTGGATTGACAGAGCTGTATAGGTAGTATATAAATCAGAGTAGTAGACTAGCAGAGTATCAAAGATTTGACTTTTAAGGTTGTGGAACCATGTTTGCTTCCTTTCTTTTTTTTGTAAATAATGCAGCATTTAATTTAAATACTGCATTTTCTTACATAGTGTGCATTTGACTGTGAGTATACGTGCTGTGATAGCTCAGCTTTATCTTAAAAGTGTTCAATGTTGAGTTGCATTACCAAAGCTTTTAGTTTTCTCTTCTTCATCCTATCCTATACACAGCTGCATCCGGATACAGCATGTACTGCTACAGAGGTGGGAGTTGGCTGGTCGCTGTATTGCTATGACAAAAAATGACAGATGTGTTTAGGCAGTGGAGTGCCGGACCTGCCACATAGTATTAGGCTCACATAGTTGGTGAGGAGAGCACTGAGTATTCCCACACAGGGAGTCCAATCATGGACATAATAATGGTTTGTCCACAGCGAGGATCGGATGTCTGAGCGAGCCTGAGAGACTGTTGCAGAGCAGGAGTGCTGTAACTCAAATCATCCTAGATGTCAGAAACCCACTGGTGGCTCTGTTGATGCAGAAGATTTCGAGGAACACTTTGGCTTAATGTACTTGCAGCTAACAGTGAATCTCAAGCGCTGAATTCTGATGGTTCGCTGCAAATTACTGACACGAGCTAACATAAAGTGATCAAAGGCAATCTCATTATTCGACCATCATTCACACAGACTTTCACAAAATCCTGATAAATCATTAATTCATCATAAGGAGGTCCATGCACATGAGGTTTAGGGGGTAGAGGATAGATTTTTGACAGGTATCCTAGCAGAGCTTTTCATGTTCGTTTTTTCATCTGCTGCTCAGCCTGCATGGAAACCAATCAGTGGACTACAAGGGAGTCTATTGTCGATCAAAATCTGAGCTAATGACAGATGCCTCTTGAAAAATTCAGCCTGTTTGATGAATTATGAAATGGCATAATGGAAGTTGTGGAGGACCTTTTTTTCTATTAAGAGTCTCATGGTCAAATGTGTCATCCAGTATCCTACCCACTCCATAAAAGAGCTGACTTGGACTCATAATGAATGTAGCCTTTTGTTCCTATTAGCAGGCCACCTGTGGTTAGGATTGCTGTACTGTAAGATGGCCAATTACTTGAGTATAGGCACTGATGACAACTTTAATTCTGTGTTATGCCAAAAGAGGAAAAAGGAGTAAAGTGGGATGACTTTCAAAAGAACCTTGAGAAAATGGAGCTTTGATTACCGTAAAATTAACTGCCAGTTTCAATCCAAATTAAGCACATGTACATAAATGTCTGATGGTGAAAAACGTTTGCTCTGACCTTTGGGAGCACATATACAACATAATAACCTGGCCAATACAAGTCAAGCAAACACGTTAAAGAAGTCTGGTTGAGTTAGCTTTTTGTTGTTAGGGTTTTTTTTTTTTTTTTGCACTTCTACCTCCTCTTCAGCTATTTCTCAACCAAAAATATGTTGAGTTTTTACATGTTCAGTTAAAAAAATAAAAGATTTTAACTATTTATTCTGTATAAATTGATAACAATAGTAAATATATAAAGCAGTACTGCATGTAAAATGAGTTCATAGCATTTCCCTGCTCACCCATACTATCAAGAACTCTCAAACAAAGGCAATGTGAGAACTAGTTTCATCAGCTTAGCCTCAACATGGATCATTGTAGGCTTGTTTTTTTTCTTTTGAATGCAAAAATAGATTTTCTCCTTATCCTCTTTTTGGTGTGGGGTTCCATATCTAAGCTGACAGAGGTGAGCCAACCAGCTGAGATGAAACAAAGTCTGAGCATGCTCTGCCAGTTGGGGTCTTTTGCCTAGCAAGTAAAATGCCACTCTGTGGTGTTGTTTAAGTGGCCACACTCTAAAAGACTCTATTGCAATAGCATGTTCTAATCTCTGAAGGATAGTGGACACATCAGGCCTGGGGGAGTATGTGTGAAGTACGGTGGCTGTCAACATGACTGTGGTCACAGCAGAGGTCAGTGGTGCCTGAACCCTCTGGCTAAGGAATGAATCCTTTCATTTACAAAAATGTGCGAAGGTCTCTTGTTTCACTCACAGATGAATAAACATAGATGCGTGCGTCCCATCCTACTTTTCTATGCAAACTTGTTCGGATCAGTTCGGATCAACTGTCCGTATGTGTGAAATATACAAGCAAGCTAAAAACACAAAAATGCAGGGGTACGTTTATAAACCCATAAACATTGGGAAAACTGTAGTTAGTATAATTAAAAATCAAATAAAGCCTCACAAATATGAGCACTCACATAGAGAATCCATCAACAAGCAAACAAACAAAAAAAAAGCTATCATAAACAAAAGCAGCATTGCGACGAGTGGTCACATAAGCAATATAAGTGCCTGCAAATATGACACAGTATGTCACAAGCCCACACACTGTTCCCATCCTGAGACTCTTGGCTGTCGCCATGGCAATTGAGTTTCCTGATGAAAGCTGTCCACCAATGAGATGCATACGTCACTCTAATCGGTCAGGCAGCCTGTTCCTGCTTACAGGGATACATCTACCCACTAATTTGACAGCTCCAGGCTTTAGAATCTGTGCATTTCCTGTCGTTTCCCTCCACTACAGATACATAAGATCCTAATGAAAGTGCACATGTTCAGCTCTAAACTCAGAGTGGTTTTGACTTTATTCCTTAAGCTAGGTCTGAATTCAACACTTGATGTTGCCGTGCGGGTGTGACATTTCCCAGGCAAGGGCATATTCACACACCTTTCACAAGTCCCTCCGCTCTGGGGCAGACTCTAAAAATAATCTAAGGATGTTGCAGTGATGTGGTTTTACAATAAAACCTCTTCTGAGCCGCAGTCTTTTACTACTCCCTAATTGGCTACAGGACCTTCTAACCTGCTTTATTGGATGTTTTGACAGTGTGAGAGCCCAAATAGTGCCAACAGCCTTGATAGCTTTCCCGTTTTATCACTGAACTGCATTTTATTCTTTTTCTTGCAGATTCAAATATGAAGAAATGTATTCATATGATCAGGCAAATGTTTTAATCCAATATTTCATGCAAGCAGTCTTTTGATTGCCTATTCTCTGTGTGTGCATGTATATGTTATTTTTCGCACTTTCACAAAAAATAAACATATTTAAACACCCATCAATCAAATTACAAGATTACTGAGGTGAGGTTCTATTGAACGGTGAGTGGAGTCAATCAAAAGCAAAATGCAGGTTTAACTAAATGAATTAGGATGTGCTGGGAAAGAAGACTATATTTCTTTTGAGGCTCTACCGTTACATTTTGTGTACACATCTTGTCTTTCCCTGTACTGCTGTCAGCTGCTTCAGATCCCCATATCAATGGAAAGTGAATTCCACCTTTCAAATGCAATATACAAGTCACGTGCGTTGTCTGTTGATCCTTTAAAGCTCGACTCAGATGCTTCAAGGAAGGCATTTAAAACGAGCAGTATATAGAAGTTGACTTTACATTTTAAAATTTGATTTCATCATGACAGCACACATACCATCACATCTTATTCTATTCTTAGACTGTTTTTATTGTCAATGGGAAATGTGGTAGGAAAAAAAACACACACACACAATGCTCTGCTGGTGCTAATAACCTACCCTGACAAGGTTGGAAGTTTTCCACCACCTGACTTTGACTGGCACTCAGGAAGTGGAAAACTATTGACATACTTGCACTCCAGCATACATGCGAGGGAGCATAAGGCTAATGGACAAACCTGCCTGAAGGTGTGGCTTTCCACCCTCCGGCATTATTTTGCTCCTGTGCAATATGGCCCAGAGAAGCAGTAGAATTAAAAACAAGCCCTGTCAATTTTCATTATTAGGCATCAGGTGCTGCAGTGGGTCCAGTCATCATGCTTGACTGCTCTCCACCACCCTTAGAGGCTTTTAACCCTAATTGACAGACTTATGTCCACTTTCCTGGTGTTGCCAAGAAGTCAAGGATTGAGGGAGAAGCGGAGACTCAGGGGAAGTTTTGTAGAGGCCAAGAACCAAATCCATTTTCTCTGCCTTCTAAGGCCTAACATATTCCAACCTTTTTAGTGAAGAATATATTAATGAAAATACTCACCTCATTAGTATAATGTGGCTCAGTGCCAGTAGCCATGTTAACTTTTGGTCTGATTAATTGTCCAATCAGAGTAAAAAATGTCTCCAGTAAACACTTCAGATCAAACAAACCAAATTCAGCTCAGTTAGAACTCCATTTTAATCAGATCAAGAAGCACAGTCTAAATCTTTTGATAATCAGATCAGTGTGAAAATGCAGTCATGTATTAGTATTTCCTGTAGGAAAAAGTATATGGTGATAAGATGTGATGAAAGGGTGTAAAAATAATGGCAGAGAAAGAAGACATCGATTTATAACTGCACCATTATGGCTTTTAAATAGTTATGGGTCAGCTTAATTTTTATTTTTTTTTGTTTTTGATTGATAAATTCAGCTTGGACAGATACTTTTTAGTAGCTTGCATTGGATTTTCATCCACCAGCTCCTGGTCTGTTCAAACAAGGCAGATATGGCTAACTGAGCTCTAAAGTTTCACTTTTTACACAGCATGGGAAAGAAGTGTAATGGACCTCTGGACTCATAACAGAAGCCAAAAAATTGTTTGCAAAATTTTATATGTTCTTATCTTCTACTAACGCCAAAGAATTATAATTATATGTTGTCAAAGCAAAATCCTTCCTTCTTCTTTAGCTATATTTCCCCACAAATTGTTTTCTTTCATTCAGTTCTTCCAGAAAACTCTTTCTTTTAATGTGACCACATTTGAACTTTTAAACAGAATGATTTCAGTGAGTCTTAATAAATTGTGTCCATATAAACATTACTATTGTCTGCTAAACACCGCTGAGCATTTACCTCCAAAGGTGTTGAGTTATAAGCTGTGTAACCATCCCTGCTGCTCCCGTCTTTTTCTCTCACCTCCCTGCCGTTAAAAGCTGAATCAGAACGAGCCATGTTAATCGCTGGAAAGAGGCGACTAAAGCTACTGCTAATCCATTCTGGAATTACGGGGGAGAACAAATTAAGAAACTTCAACTCATTAGCTGAGTTTTAATTCACCGCCCCTCCCGGAATAATCCCTAAAGTCAGCCGCTCCAGTTAATTATCCCTCACCCCTGGATAAGAGCCCCTTCATTGTGCCTCTGTTTGTGTGGTGTTTTCTTTTTCCTTTGGTTTCGACTCAGAAAGGAAAGGCTAAGAAACATCAATATCACAGAGATCTCCTACAGTGAGGATAAGCAAAATGCAAAATTCTTTCCAGCTAGTAGCTTTGACAAGTCCAGAAATATATTTATTGAAGAGTTCTGGCTGCAAGGAAAACGAAGGGGTTACACGTGTGTGTCTGTATAAAAGCTACCTTTTTATTTGTGGTGTGAGGCATGAAAGTGAACCACATGAAAATATAAACACCTTCGATCAAAAATATGCTCCTATCTACTTTCTGTATGCAGGTTTAAAGGAAGCTTTGGGGGGAATCATGCACATGTGGGAAATGGTAAGTACTGCTGTGATGAGAAGAGGTAAAGTCAAAGAAATCAAAAGAGTCTCTTCCAAGAAAAAGTCACCTGAACTAAGCTACAAACTAAACGATTTACCCCTTATTTTTTGCACTCTGGCATTTCCCTTCATCTTAGAATATTGATATTCGCAACTGTATGAAGCTGGCCCTTTTTGAGGTGGGACCAAAGCGGTGGAAAAGCAATTTGGTCTTGTTGTGCAATTGTGCTGCTTCTTTTCAATGTTTAAACATGTGTATATGGATTAATGCAGCTTACATTTGAGATATGAGATCACCCATCCTGAATATGCTGGGAGTCACAGTTTTGCAACTAAAAAAATACAAGAAAATATCAGTCTGCCTTTTTCAAACAGACTTTCCTCTCAGAGTGAGCACCAAACTTATTTCAGTCCATTGCCACACTATTCTAATCGGTTTTTTAGAGACCAGATACTTTGGAAACTGACAGCAGTTGCTGTGGCCATCAGTACCTTTGAGAGAGGATTTCGATGGCTTTCTGAGCTGTACAGATGGATTCACATTTGAACTTTGTCATTACATGGATGATAGGCCATCCATAAGAGAGGCTTTTGTAATTTCAAATATGGTTAAGAGGTAGTGGAGGATCAAGCAAGAGCGACGGATGGGTAGATGGATGGAAGGATATATGTGCAGCCCTGTGCTTTAAAGCCACTTCATGTGGCTCACTTATCTTGCTCAGAGACACATGCAATGATTGTTGTAATCAGAAGAAGCCCTCCAGGATACCTAATATAGATGCTGTGCACTACCCGTTTCCAATTTGCTTTTGTTTACGCTCCATTCTCACAAGTGGCTTGGTCATTTGCAATCACCGCCTTGGTGATTAACCCTCTGTATTGTTGTCCAACAGATTGGACTGATGTTCTTGTTGCTCCTCCCTCCCTCTGACATCCTGCTGTGAGAACATTGATTTATGGGCCACGGGAGGTTAGTGTGGTGGCCACTTGCCATGGATCTCCCATCAGGCTAATGAGGCACGGTGTGACAGCTTTGGTGATTAGGTGAACAGAGGATGACACTCATGGCATGATCTATCACTAAGCAGTACATTCTGATACAAAGCCCCTTTCAAAGATGCTTCCTTAATAAAAGATAAAATAATAATCACAGTTCATAATTTTCAACATTTTTGACATTCAAGTCCATGTTTATGTTCCAATAAAAACCCAGAGTCTTAATTAAGAAAATAGTTAAACTGTAGCAATAAAGAAAACAAACACTATATATTTTTTATTTTTTTTATATTTATTTTAGAATAAGCCAAAATAATTGTGTTTGTGTCTATGTGTGTGGTAATGTGAAGATATTCACTCTGTCAAATTCAATTGGAAACTAGCCTTTCAAGCATCTACAGACACAAAGTTGCAATAGAGGAGCTGAAAAGATACCGAATAGAAAGCCTTGATCCTTTTTACTGTAGTTAATTAGTTTTGCAGCGCATAAAAAACAAGCTTTTGTCCTATTTGGCTTGCCATTGTCCAAAAGTGATGGCAGTCTTTAAGGTATATGGAATATTTCTGAATGCACACAACACTTGAACCTTCATCATCACGCTTAGGCACGCTCGCTTCTTGTCACAGGTTTCCCTAAAGGTTCAATCTGACACCACATCTAACTGAGTGCAAGAATGCATCCACACTTCTGCCAACAGCCACAGTGGGAAAAATAATCTTTCTTTAATACCTGAACCTAATTAGCTCTGAAATCTGAGGTTAATTAAACAAAAGGAGGTTGAATTAAGTGACTGGGATTTAAGTGGCGACACGCCGGATTAAAAACGCCCCCGTCTTTCTCTGAATCACTCATCCTCGCTATCCACCAAAATCCTCTTCTCTCATCATCTTCAGGAACTTTGAGCTATTTGGGCTTTGGTCGTAGTAGCCTGTTGTGTAGTTCACCAATGATGATATGTTTTATTGGCAATCATTCATTTCTTTAAAGCAGCTTTATTGGTAAAACCCAGTGGAGGCTATAAGGATACACGCTGCCATTTAAAGGTCAGCAAAACAATGGGCGATTATTGTAGTCTTCTCGCTACTGTGCATGTATGTATTTGCTACAAAGTACACAATGGCATGGTGGTAAGCAGAATTAGCATACCTGTCACATATTATAACTAATAAGCTGTCAGTGAGACAAAAATACCATCAGGTTCATCATATTGACAGAGGGCAGCCTCAGAGGGGATCAGAGTGCTCTAATGAATGCTTAATTGACAGTTAACTGATGGTCATCATATGCATCATAGAGCCTCCTGAGTGGGCTAATGTCTCTGCATAGTGAAAGCTTTTGTCTTACCATAATCAACTTTGTACATCAATAACACAGTGTCAGCAAGCTCTGAGCAAAGACAAACCTTTTACTTATTAATCCGTTTATTTGTTATTTGGTGTCCAGATCTGAGAAAGCAGGTGTACTATAATGTTATGTTGAATTTCATGTTATCTAACAATGCAGGAAATGAGAGCAATAATAAATGTGGAAATTCCCAAAACAACACCATCTATGCGTCTATATCAGTTTAAGTAAATGTCTGACCTTGAATCAGACAAATAGCCAGTATATTTTACTATTAAGTTGTCCTTACCTACAATGCTTATTTCTTTTTGTCTCCAACCTCATTTATTAGGTTGACATGAATCATATTATCAGTTGTCTCCAACCTCATTTATTACGTTGACATGTATCATATTATCAGTATTCAGTAAATGTTCTTGGGAGCAATTTTCTTGTTCTGATCATGTAGTCAGTTCGTGGACATTTCTTTGTTTGCAGCATTTTTTCAGCAAAAGGAACAAAATATTGCAGTTTTTGATATACATAATAATTTAGATGAAGGAACAGTTTTCCCTTGATGTAGACATTCCTAATGCGAACAGGACCAGTATGACATTTTGGTATAAACGTTTTAAAATATAAAATAGCAAACCAAATAAAAAAGGATATGGGAAGAATAAAATACAAGATATTTTTTCATTTCTTTGTTCAGCTTTCTCTAGATTTACTTAATATCTTCTTGAATTGATATATACATATATATATTTTATATTCTACTTGATTACTATATTATGCTTTCAGACCTTTGGTATTTTTTGTCTCTCTCTTTCATATTTATTAACTCAACATTGTTGGGGAATATGATTAAATTCAAGGGGATTTTATGATGCTCTCGAATATGCTGTTGGCATTAGCAGTTTTGTTTATTCATCTACCTGATGTCCTGCCCCAATCAACACTTTCATGATTGCAAAACAACAAAAGTCCTTCTCACACCCGCTCATACAGTCTCCTCATCCCCTCGTTGGACTGTAGAGCTCGATGGAGTGTTTTCAGCGTGAGAACACCTGTGATGTTGTTTACAAAAAGTTATGCAAGGTGGAAACCAACTAGAGAATTTAGATAGTGGTATAAATATTTTAACAGTACAGTATACCCCCGTGCTTCTAACAACACTACCAAAAAGCCTGGCACATTTTTTTTTAAAGCACTGCCTCTCTACAAATGACCTTTCATGGGTACAGAGAGGTTGCAAATTGGCCATTTGTTCCTTTTTTAGGAGCAGCGGTGACATGGTGGTAGCCCAGCCATCACTGGCACTTGAAAGCCCACTCCTCTCACTGCCACCTATGTTTGTTACACAGGCATGTCTGCTCTTAGGCTTCCTGTGCTGGTTACTTTCTCTACAGTCCACTAATGATGCTCACTAGGCTTGCAGGGAGACAATTCGGCTCTCCATGAAAGACTCTGTATCCTACCTTTATCAATAATGGCTCTTACCCACTATAGAATGATTCTGTAAACAACCTTGAGAAAAACTAAACTTTTTCCCCCCCTCCACCCTTTTTTTCCTAAGGCAAAGTGTCTCCCATTATTAAGCCCTTACTCGGTGTCTTTCCTCACAGTTTTCTTCCACATTATAGTTTGCTGCACAGCAGGTGAGCTATGTGCTAATGCTAACACTGAACTGCAAGGCCAATCAAAGACAAAACAGCAGGATACACCCCTGTAGCTAGCCATGGAGTTCCTGAGCGGATAAAGCTTCCATTTAAACAACCATTTTCTTCTATCTGGAGGTCCATCATCTTCCTGAAAGAGCCGAAAAGCACATCACATTGATATTACTGAAACTCGGTTGCTACCCCTGATAGGCCAGTTCCACATTGTGTATAGATAGCCTACATAAACAGGACCCAACTGAGCTTCTCTCTGTCTGCACCCCCCTCTTCACACACCCTATACATGCTCCCATTGGATAAAAGAAATGGCCTGAGGAGGGTCATTTGTATCTGCTGCCCCTGTTCTGTTCCTTGTCTTAGTTGTCCAGCCTGTGGGCCATCTAGTCAGATGGAACCAGGTGTCGAAAGGAGTAATGGCACAGATCGATGTCTAAGGATGTGCTTGCTGTAGGGTGGCATCCTTGCTCCTGCATTTGGATCTCCTCCACTGATTTAAAAGACACTGCCGGGGAAATGAGTACTGAGCTTTTTGTGCTGGGGTGTATTGAGGGGTCAGCGGCAACAACAGACAAACATTTTTTCTGGTCTCACTGTGTCTTTCTTACAACCCTCCAGGCAAAATATGGACAAAGAACATGTACTGCCTGGATAATTTGTCGCTGTGACCTTCTTGGAGTAGGCGAGTTGACAGAATCTTATTTCAAGAAATAATAAATTTAGGGGGGAAAATTACAACAACATCAGATGAAAAGTGTAAGCACGGATGTTAATTACTCAAAAAAAGAAGTTCAACCCGTCCTCAACTTTTTTCATCATGTATTTCCTTACAGCATTAAAAAATGACCATGCCACCTAGCTGTACTGACTCTTGTGTCGACCAAAGCCTTTAGAAAAGATTACGAGAGTAATCATGAGAATGTGGTTCCTCCAGGAATCAGCTATGAGAATGAATGGATTACAAGAAAGTAATTCCAAGCTCAATATCAGAAGCTATCCTGAAGCCAAGAAAACAGATTCTGATCTCATACTGTTGCTGTGTCCTCCGGCTCTCTGCAGCCATTTAAGTACCTCAGAGACTTTCTGGTGCATAAACCACCTTTGCTTTATGGCACCATCAAGGTCATAAGTTCACTTGGGTATTTTACACCTCCTTTTTCACGTTTACCTTTTTTTAGGCAACCACTGCATTCATTTATAACCTATTAATTGATTATTGACTATAGACTACCACCGACAACAACACACTTAGATGGACAATAGCAAAAGTATCCACGAAATGCGTCAAGCTCATGTCAAGGTATGATGATGGGGAAGAACGTTCCATTCAATGTTCTGGAGTAATGACATGGGACCACATCAGTCACCCCCGCTGCACATGACAAGACGTCATCTCCCGGGAGTGAAAGTAACGGTCGGCTAATCAGCTCCCCCCCCTGACATCTGACATCTTCATCACAAACAGGCAAATGCACAATGTCGCTCAGTTGCACTCGAACAGACGTTCACAGACATATAAACGCATGCCCGGGCAAACACAAAGACCCTCAAACTGAGCACAGACAGATAAAAAGGATTAGGGTCTAACGGGCCGGCAGACAACAGGACAGAGGAAGGACATACTGTGTGTGTGTGTGTGTGTGTGTGTGTATGTGGGTTTGTGTGTATGAATGAGCTAAAGCGTTATCTATCCATCAGTGAGTGCTAGATTCTCTCTCTCTCTCTCTCTTACCTTGTGTACATAAACCTGAGACACAGTCCCATCTATTCCTGCTAAACACACAGCACCTCCAACCCCCCACATCCCCCCCACTCCCAATCGCTCCTCTGTGATTAACAAACGAGTAACGTAAAATTGCTTATTGACTTGAACAAAGGTTATTTATAACATCATTGCCTTATTCTCCTTCACCACCACATGTGACAGGTTAATGCTTCAGCCAATAGAACTTATTTTCTTTTATTTTTTGCAACAGAAGTATTCAGTAATTCGTTGCAGGCTTTCCTTCACTCCTGTTTTGCATGCAGACATTGCACTTCACACAATGGCATAAAAGCACACGTTCTACATTTACATGTTCCTGGTAAATACAACCTAGTACATTAACATTTTGATTTAGGCATTAAGGGGAGATATGTATTCAATGCAACTATAGTCAAGTAAGAATTGAAAGAAGCCATTACTGCACAGTCATGGCAGCATGTATTGTTTTCTGGTTTAAAACTACGAATCGTTTATCAATGCACCTCAAGAACAAGTTTTTTTTTTTTCAGAGGTCACAGGGTATACACAAAATGTGCTCTTGTACTGATGAAATTCAGTCTGCCTAGGATGCCTTTGTTGTAAGCAAATAAAAATATCATAAATTCTCGAAACTGTGTCTGATCTGAAATCTGATCACTGGCCATAAATGACAAAAGTTCTTTCTTTACTGTCACTTGGGTACAATCATTATTTTGATCATCTTAAGAATCATTTTAGACAAAAGCCACTGATTTTGTGTTGAAAAGACATTAAAAACTTTCCCCTGCCTGAACATAGTTCAAACTTAAATAAAAATGCAGATAAAATGGCAGCGATGCTGCTATGTCTGTGCTGTTTGGCTGGTCACATGGGCAGCAGTGTTCATCCATTATTAAAATAAACTTCCGTAAATTTTATGGTAAAGTGATCACAAATATAGTCTCAGGGTATTTGCCTTCTTTGTAGTGTAGAAATTATTGATTTTTATTAGTCACACTGCAAGCAGAAGATGTGTCGTTAGAATTAAATAAACCTCGTCGACATCTGGAGCAAAGAAAGTAATGAATAGAAAATAGTCTGAATCTCCAATAACACATGATGTTTGATTTATTTATTTATTTTCAAAGAAAATTTTTTCTTTTTAGTTTGGCATTGTTTTACTTTGAAGATAAGACATAACTGGATGAAATAGAATTGTGGAGTACCAGTGCCAGCGTCCAGTTAATCCTGCATCCATTAGTATAAAGAATTGCTGCTTTCTCGCTCATTTGTTTATTATTTGGATTAAGGACCCTCTGCTCTGTCGAGTGGCACTTCTGTACTCTTTGTGAAACTTGCATAAATGAGGACTCTTTTCAAGTGGCATCTGACTATATTATGTTGCATTACCATCTATTTTCACTTCAAATAACAGCCAAACAGACACCCAGGTATCTACTGACGTCTTGTAAAATATCACTGATAAAAACAACAATAAAATAATTCTAAGGTTCATGGTTTTCTTTATTTTATTTATTTATTTGCTTTCCAGTAATCTTCAACATTTTTAAAGCAACGTGTAGTTGCTTTAAAAAGGGGGAAAAAGAAGACCGAACAAAATGTCATTTGGAATCAAAGAGATTACCTCTGCACCTCTCTGTGAACCTGCCAGTCACACGATTGCCAAGTTAGGTGGGATCAGCTGACATTAGCCCAGCCTAAGCACCCTAAGCCCCGGGCAGATGGCAAACACCTATCAGGCATTTTCCTGGGAGCAGCTGCAGAAATGATGAGTGATGCTGAGAAGAAGAAGGTAAGCCATGAGGTTAAAAAGCTCATCCGTCACTTCTCTATTCTCACTTCCTTTCTCCTGCTTATTGCCAACCTCTCACACCCACCCTTATACTTTCTGTCCTCACTTGTGCATAAAATACATCTGTGGTTTTACTTATCACACAAACACAGTTGAATCCTGACAACCAGTGGGCTAAACCTAGAATTTACCTCAACAGCTGGGTTCACCACCAGCTACAATTACAACCATTAGCATGCTTAATTAACAGATTTGCTGGCAGCTCATGCAGGCTGAACATGGATCCCCCTTCTCTGCCTTAACCACTGGGCCTCCAGAGATCTAAATCCCACACTGCCTCATAAGGTGGGCAATTTGGAGAGGCTACAAGACTACCATTTGGCTGCTTGGCCCCAAAGGACATAAATGATAAAATAATAACTTATTCTTGCTCGACGCGTCTGTTCCACTGACCTCAGCTGCATTTGATGCACACTGTCACAGCAGTGTCTTTTGAGGCAATGCACTTGGCCAGAATCAGTAAACATGTAAACAAAAGCCATGCGAATAAAAACATCAAAGCTCTGCTCTTCGTCATTGTGGTTTGCTGGGGGAGGGACACTGGCAGGGGCATTCTGGCACAACTCCCAAACTCTTGAATGCTGGTTAGCTGTAAAAATAAAGAGACACTTGCTGAATGGCTCAATCCATCTCATGTTTGAGAGGAAATAGGAGCAGCTGAACACGTTTTTATAGTGGCAGCTGTCCTAAAACATATACCAAATGCATTTTAAATCTGCAGCAAGGGAGGGATGAAGTTCTGTTCCCACAAACTCACCATCCCTTTTTTTGTCATTAAACACTTTAAGCTGAAGTCTCAGTGACTCCTACGCAAGTGTTATGTGAAGAAACAGGGAGCCTACTTACTGTAGTCAGTTCATGGAGAGAATTTTCACATAGAACCCCTCAACTACTTACTGCTACTTCTTCTTTTTGAAGAGAAATGTAGAAAAACCAACTTATATTTAGCTTTAAGTATGCAATTATCAACCTACAGTCTGCATACAATTATCTCTAAGGACACAAAATGAGGACGATTGACTCTGCCATTGATA
>JBAMHX010000010.1:23528544-23552092 GCA_037177515.1 Pseudomugil tenellus
AAATTTCATGTAACAAACAAGAATAAAGTAAAGTAATAATTGTACTCCGCAAATTGAGCATCTAACTGCATGCTGCAGTTAGCTTTCAAATGACTTGTGTGGCTCAAAAACTGGAAAATTACAACGTTTTTTTAACTTTAAAGTCATTCTTTCATTTGTGCCCACAAGTTTTTTCTTTCATTTCAGTATCAATATGTATCTCATTTTTCAAATTAGAGCCTTTGGGACATTAAAGAATGACTCAATACAGGTACATTTAGAAAAATTAAAGAACTATTGAAGATTGTCACCTATTTTTGGACCAAAACACCCACACTGGATACATTTAGTAAGAGGGCTCTGCACAGCTCTATTACTGAGTCCCTGGTGAAAGATGGAAACAAAAACTTCTGAGCGTCTCCGGTGGGTGAATGATGAGCAGAGCTATATTGCCGGGGACTTGCACCATGTTAGAAGAATGGTACCAGAAGAGAAGCAGTCATCTGCCAACTCTGATGCCGCAGAGAGGTATTGTCAAACACAAGTGAGAACCCTGAATGAAGGATGTTGATGGAAAAGAAAGAAAGAGAGGAAAAGAAGGGTTTTCTGGGTCCTCTGTGCCCCGGCAAATGGGAAAAGTGGTGGAGGTTGTGAATAACAAATTAATTAGAAATGGGAGCAAGATAGCAATGGATGAGAGGCCCGACGGATGGGGTTCAGGGAGGGAAAAAAAAAGCCAATCATGGAGCAGCGAGCTGTGAGCCCCATCCATTATGTGGGGACTGACAAGTTACCAGCAGTCAGAGCAGAAGCTGCACTTAATAAATCAAAGCTGACAACTCCTCCTTGGCCCTATCTCAAGTACAGCTTTCCCACTTCCTCTTCACCAGCTTCCATTAAGCTTCACCTTCTGCAAATTCGGACTCCACTGCTGTCCACCTTCCAAAAGGCTTTACAGGTGCCGGATTTGTTAATCCCCTGGTTGTTTCCAAAAATATACACTCCACACTGGATTAAACACAGGCAATGGCAGTTGGGTGGGAGGAGGAGGGCGGGGGGGGGGGGCAGTTTGGGCCTGAAAGGCTGTTGAATTCTGTGACCTGGTTGAATTAATGACTGAGAGGAAATATCTGTTTGTCTTTTAATCCTTAAAGCAAAATTAACAAAAACAGACTCCCAAACTGATCCAAAGTATCTGTAAAGGAAATATATAATAATCAATATTGCAGAGGGTTGTCGCTGAATGGTCCTCAGGTAAAAGTTGTGTAGAATTGCACTGAAAAATGAGTCTGTGCATTTCCATATCCTGTTACATCCAATTCCTTTTATTCCCCAAGGGTTGAACACGTTAGTCAAATTGTCAGTTTCAGCGCTGAGGAAAATCCATCCCCGCACTGGCCCAATAAATTGACCGCCTCTTAGCATTTAGCATATTTAGTTTAGCCGCCGCTTGTTTTTAATGAAGGTAGAACTCTGTAGAAGTTAAATTTTAATTAGACGAAGTTTGTGCTTGCTACAGTAACACATTTTCTTTTGTGCTTGTTTTCTATTAAGTCAAAAATCCTTCAGAGGTTGATCAATTAGCACCTGCCAGAAAAGCAGGATGTTTAAACAAGTCCTGTTCAGTGCAGCACAGCGTTTTCAGCAATTAAGACTCTTGCTTGTACTAAGTGGAAAGAGCTCTTTAGGGAATAATTAGACACAGAAACAAACACACACACACATGCACAATTAGTGCAGATGTTTCTACTGTTGTTCTACTGTGAATCTCATCGAGAGTCATTGTTTTTCCAACTTTGGTGTCCTGAAGGTTTGAAAATATTCCAATATTTTCCAATTATAGTCTTTGTAAGTTTTTGTTTTTTTTTTTTTTTGCATAGAAAGACCTCAGTTTTGTTATGTCCTAAAATGAAAGAGGAGTATAATTTGATCATAAAGGTTACTAGATCAAAACAGGAAAGAGAAAGTGAGTCAGTGACAGATAAGTAACACTTCTTATTCCACACGGCATCAACTCAATGAAAGAGAAGAAAAGAAATGTAAAAAAAAAAAAAAGAAAAAAAGCTCAACATGATGTACCCTCCTACCAATGCTGCCAGAGTCCTTTTAATTACTGTAGAGCCAGTAATTCAAGAGCAAGGGAGGAGAGCAAAAATAGAAGCACAAATATAAGTTGCATGCTGCCGGCTGCCCCGTCTGACTGAACCAATATGGCATCTCTATGCCTCATCTGTGCAGGGAAAAGCTGCGGCTCATTTAAATAAAGTAAATGGACAACGGTAAGCAAAGGCAAAGCTGTTAATCCAAACTGTTTTTTTAAGTCACAAACCAAGTAATCACTGCAAATTTAGACTCAGCTGGTAAAAACAAACCCTCCACTAAATTGGTTGTAAAACCTGTCTGCCTTTGCGACCTCTCAGCATCCCATTAGTTGATGTGTGAAAACTAGAAATTAAAGCAAAAAAAAGCTTCTTGCCTATCAGCAAGGTCCCACTTTACCGTATCTTTAAAAGGGTCAGAGATTTTATATGCAGGTTAATCACATGACCACAGATATATGGGGCAGTTTCCCTCGATGGAAGAAGTTAAGATAACCTGAAGACCTCTCGGAACAATCCTCAGCAGGTGAAGAGCTTTAAAAGTGCTTTACAATAACACATTCACTGGGTTGTCTGTGTTTAAATTACTAATAAGGTAAAATAAGGTAAGATATCGAGGAGCCTATATGTTCACTGCTAATTGCTGTTGCACTGCTTTGGAGGTGTCAGCATGTCATTTCATTATACTGTGTATAAGTGGTCATAGTTATTTAAACTGTTTCTATCTGACCAGGTTGGACAAAGGTTTTTTCCAGACAAGAGCATCAAACTGTTATTTTTCCTGCAGTTTTTTTTCTTATATATTTACTCTTTAGATCATTATCTATATCCAGCTATGGGAAATTTTCTTACACTACACCTTTGCTCATGGTAATGGAAGGGCAATGTGCCTTTAGATGCTGTGGGCTAGGAAAAATAAATTCAGCTGAAACACTAGATAAATGCAGCAAACTCACTGTTCCTACCTCAGAGCATTTAGAGGCTGTTTAGCCTTTGCTGACATACAGTAAGAAGCGTACTCCTGCAGTTTTCTGATAATGCCAAGAGAGATTTTTGAGATTCATAGGACCCAGCTGCGCCATGAGTGATAATAGTGGTAAAGAGAACAAAATCATTTTTTTTTTAAATCAAATTTACACTGGTATGATGCAAATGGTGTGATAATCTGGACGTTTTGATGGATGATATGATTAAATCCAAAGAGGAGGACTGCATGGTGTTCTGCTAAAAGGCTTTGGTAGGTTAGCTGATTTATTTTTTTTTTTAATTGGCAAAAAAAAATTCCTGATGAGAGGAGGCATTAAGTTATTTCAGCACATTTTAAATATGTAAGACTAAATAATGCATTAAATGAAGGTAAAACATATTCTCTTGCCAATACACAGCACAATTAGCAGAATGCTATTAGTGCTCGTGTGCATGAACCTGCATCCAAAGAGAATAAATTCTATCTCTCCAGGGTCAGTCTATATAATTTACAATTAATATTTGCACTTTGGTTTTAGCAATGCTACAACAAATAAACATTACACATTTCTTTTCCTTAAATTTTCTAATTATTTTTTATTGTTAAGTCGGCAAACAGTCTGTGGCATTTAAAGACCACGAACTATACACAAACAGTAGAGTTGGGTTAATGCCTCTTATTTTTTTTAATGAGTAGATACAAAAAAAATCTCCTACAGCTGGGTCTCTGTCCAAATTATTATTCCTATTTAGACATGACCTCTTTGGCACTTAGATATCAGCAGCTTGCCAGACCATGTTAACCCACTTGGGGTTTTTTAGTTTTACCCTAATACAATGTGATGGAAATGTGCGCATTTAAAGATAATTGCTGTTCTTAACGGATCACAAATTCTCCATTTTTTAATTCCCTCATCAAGAAACATTTTAAATGCCCAGCATGTTAGCTGAGGACTTTGGCTCAGTGTTTACAAGTGTCTCTTCCTGCCTTTAGCTACTATATCAGTAACGTGTTATATAAAATTTCTTCCCCGATATGGATTAAAGTAATAGCCAGAATTTCACCATTACATGACTTGAAATTCTACTGATTTGCTGCCTGAATTAGTTTACCAATGTATTATATATGAGTGAGCACTTTCTGCATCTCTGCCATTGCACTTTACTCTGAATTCTCTGACTCTTCTCCTGAGGCACCAACTGCACTGTATTTACTCTTGGGGAAAACATATTAAGGCTTGGTAGGACATCTCCCACATGAGGCAATGTTGTCACTTCTCAATATTTGACATTAGCTTCTTCCTGAGTTTCAGGCATACGTGTGTCTGTCCATCTGCCCAGAGGGCTAAGGGTTTTGGGGGGGTTAAAAAAATGAAGGAGGCAACAGTTCACTGGCAGCAGGTATGTATGTGTTCACAGAGACCTTCTGATGAGGTCCCATGAGTTCTGTGCATCTGCTGCTAAAGATAAGCATACCTCACATGCCACTGAGAGAGGTGGAAAAAGAAAGATAAATCTTCTCTCTCTATTTCCCCATTTCAAAATAAAATGGAGAGACATTGCCCAGAGTGAAAAATGGAAATGTACGCAGTCAGTTCCACATTACAGGTGCTAGACCAGGCTCACTGAACACTGCTGTGGCCATTTCAGATGAGGTGGACAGCAGGGTACTGCATCCCTCACGATCCCTATAAGCATTTCAAACTCTGTGCCAAAGAATAGTTTTGGTTTCACTCTGGATTTAACTCACATCCAAGTAAAATTCCATAAAAAGAAAAAAACATAAAGGCTGTAAAGTCTTACATGAAACTCTCATCAGTCAACAAACCAACTTTGCTGCGTAGGTCTCAGGTGCGTAACAACGGTGTGAGCGTGCATATTCTCACAGTTTGGAATTTAAAGCCAGAAAAGTAAAAACCCATCTTTGTCTGCTTTGACTGTTTCCTCCTGAGGCCTCTGTGACAGACAGATGGCTGCTGAGATTATACTGGCTAGATGTGCTGCCTGCTTTCTCCCTTAAGTCACTGTGTTTGATGTTACAAGGCCAACACTTGCAAAATAATAACAGACACACAGTCTAGCTCATGCATTATGAAGACAGGGAAGAAACAGCTGCATAACATCACCAGCAATAATAACATTAGCTTTGGCAAGGAAACCAAGGTTAACAGGAAAGGTAGCCTTGGTTTGGTGTTTAACTTTGCATCCTCAAGCGTTTCTTCAATTTTCTTTTAAATTTGAGGACTCCAAGCAACAACTCACTGCATCTAAGCCACTTGTTTATATCTACCATGCTGTATCATACAGGTAACGCCAGGGGGACATAATGATCCATTAGAATTAACAGATAACGCAGGTATACTGCTGTTTTTGTACTGAACATGCTTTAATGCTAAGCTTTTATTTTACTTTACCTATTATTTGGAATGACAAAAGCATGTCTTGTTTTCAAAAAGCGTTTAAACTTCAGGAGAAATAATTAATTCATCCTCCTGCTACCTACCTGAGCCTGCTGTAAGCCAGTGAAGTCTCAACAGAAACCTCCTCAATCTCATTACCAAATAAGCTGTGTGATAGTAGCATCTGCATCCAGGCAGATGCTACTTTCTCTAAGGTAGCATTAACACAGGGCTTTAACCAAAAGGAAACCGTAATCTTTTAGATTTGCAAGTCCATATACTTTGTAAATTGTAAAATAAACAATGTATAACAAATCTGACATATTGTCTTGTAGTAAGTGATTGCAGCCCCTTTGGACAGATGTAACTGTTCCCCTTTTCTGACCTTTCTATGATTGTGATCCTTAGACTGAGCAGTGATAGGACCATTTTTAAGCAGTTAAAAGGCATGTCTTGAAGACAAAAAGTTTCAGAAGAGATATTTTGAAGAATGAAGAAAAGCTGTTCTCACAATATAAGGATCTTCACACAATTTTTCATAATTTTGATTTACAAAAAAATAGGAAATTGTTTGTGATAAATGTGATTTTTGCTGAGGTAAAATCGAAAGGTTGATGGTACATTACATATAACTGAAACATGAAGGGGTTTTAGATGCCTCATGTTAAAGAGTCCATAAGATCCATAAACATTAGTGTGTGTAACAAAACTTTGAACATCCCACGTTTTGTTTTTTGTTTTGCTCTGCATCTGATGGCTATGTGTATGTGCGAGTGTATTTTCATATATAGTTTGTGTGAACATGTGTGACTCTCAGCATACATAATTCTGCAGCGACAGCTTGGATCTCTGGTTCAGATATGGTTGAATGGCCACAGGGGGAATTACTTCTTCTCCCTTTTCTCAGTTACTGAAGCTATTTTTCACACCCATGGCGTCTTCAAGGTCAAACAAAATACCCAAGAAACTGAGCTTTGTCTATGGTATTACAACAAATGCTGTAAAAAAAAGTTAGTGATCTTAAAAATGTAAGCTGTACAGCGCTACCATTATAAATGAAAATCAGAGTATTTAGTTGGTTAAACTTGAGACTATTGACTATTCAGTTACTTGTGTTATTAAGTCAAGCAACTTACAAGCATAACATTTCAAAGATGCTTTCATGAGCTGTTTATCTATCTTTACTAAAAAGTACTACACTAAAAAGTACTACACTTTTATTCACAAGAACCGCTTTAGTTTACTTGAAAAAACCTTTGCAGCTGAATGCTTCACTTAACTTTTTAACAGCTTTTGACACTCCCCTTCTCTTTTTTTTACCATGTAGCATCCATTTACTAATTACGTGTAAGATTCGCTGTCTGATTGGTCTGCTGTAGTTTTGAGTCAATTCAACAAATTCAAATTTAACCTTGAATCCCCTCAGTTTTTACTCCACTTATGTACAGTCATTTGTGATCTACTTCAACATGAATCACAAAGCAAATACAGAGTACCTGAGTCCTACAATGAGAAAATCAGGAGAAAGGTCAACATTTTTGTCCCTACAGGTCCAACTCCTCTCTATCTGACTTTGTCATTGTCCATGAGTAAATGTCTGGCTTAATTAAAACACGACCAAGACTCTTCCTGAGCACCTATGTGATCATAAATCCAGCTGAACTTTGGTGGCGTGGTGAGAGCAAGGAGAAAGCAGGAGGGGAAAAGTTCATGTGTATTTTATGTGTGTCTAGTTAAGGGAGGGTGGTAGTTCTTGTGGGACTGTTTTCATTTCCATACCGCCATTTCTGAGCTCCAACACCCTTGACCTGCTTGTCACCAATTCGTCATGATGGCTGAATGATGGCCCCCGCACATCTCTTAACCTTCTTTTAATCAACCTGTCTCTCTGCATCACCCTAAGCATAAGGGGGATATGCAAGGGGGAGGGGAAGGAGTGTGCAGTGGGCATTTGTCTTTGCATTACAGGCGGACAGCCTCTCCTTGAAAAGCCCACCAGATTCATCAGCATGATGAAGTGGTGTGTGTGCTCCTTAAAGAAAGCCTTGGGAAGGTAAGAGAGACAGAGAGGAAGAAGCAGGAATGGAGGCAGATAGATTAACTGAAATATGAAAGGGGGGCAGAGTAAGAGCACATCGTCCAGCGGAAGTGTGATTGAGGAATGTCTTTGGGTTTAAATGTGTAAACGTAAAGATGGGAAGGATTCAGATGTGGCATGATGTACGCTGAATGATTCAGTTTTATCCACTTTTGCTTCTTGTCACTGAATGAGTGAAATGGTCTGTGGTTCACACATGGGGTCACTTTGATGTTATGTGTTTCAGACTTCAACACATCCAACGTTAAAGATGCGAGGAATAAATTTTACAGGCATTTAAACATTTCTCTCCTCAGAGTGCAACCATATTTAGTGCCAAACAACAAATACAGCTGAGGTTGATGAATATGACATTTCTTTTGTTGGTACCTCGCTTTACATTTAGTCATTAAATGAATGCTTTTATGCAAAGTGACTCACAAATGAGGAACAACATTTAACCTTCAGTGCGGGGAGAAACTGTGGTGTAAGCATTTATCTATTTAAATGACAGAGTACAAATAGAGCAAAACAAGTAACAGAAAGTTTTTGGATGTTAGTGTGTTAGAAGTGTTAGGCCCCTTTCAGACTTGCTCTGTTACCCAGACATTATGCGGACATTGACTTTTAGACCTTCATGTCTGAAAGGTATAGTCCGGACATTAAGCGGGTAGATCTACCTGGACTTTACCCGCTTGAAGACCTAGTACAAGGGCTAATGAAAGTATAAGAAAATGTGTGCAGGGAACAGCACGGGATTCTGTCGTTTATGGTCGCATCAAAGCCAAGTTGGCGGAGCACCAGATAAATAAAACCAAACAGAAAGTGATTAACAGGCTCAAAACTATGAAGCAGCAATACCACGAGGTCAGCGACCATAATAGATGATGAAGCTAGCTTGGAACTAGACATCACGCTCGAAGACATCTATTGAATGGCTTGTTACTGTCAATACTCAAACTCTCCACTAAGTTTTAAGACTTTTTATTTTAGTTTATCATTACATCAATTTTACAGACAAACCGCCACAATGGCAATAGCAATGGCTCCATATCCATCCCAGAAAATATAAATATGATGTGCATTTACTAGGTGTCCTACCTAAAATATAAAAATTCTTTTGCACTTAACAGTAGCTTGGGTAAATTAAGTCAAGAATACTTTTGTTAAAATGACTCAGAGGTTCCTCTTAGAGACTGTGCCACCATCAATTGTTTAATGTAATCTTCCTCTTGTTCTCAACTATATGTCATTGAATTTCATCACAAAAAAACAGCCACTTTTGTTTGTGCCAGGAAATAATTATTTGCAATTACAATACTATTAAAGAGCATATGAGCACAAGTGGTTGTGTGATGAACTCAATGTGAAGAGTCAAAATAGCATTGATGGCAAATTGTGAACTGAGAACGTGTAAAGAATCCATGTTAGTCCAAATCAAGTATTTTTAACCTCTTGGTAAGTAACACTATTGTCAAAATTAGTTTTTAACTGATCTTAACCTGCAAGTGATAAAAAGTTGTTATATGTGGGTGAAAGTTGCATCCCATGGCTCAAAGCAGTAGGTATAATTACACCATCCACCTACCCTCTTTCCTTTTAAGAATATTGTGTAGGTTGATAAAGGAAACGCTCGAGAATAACGTTTTTTTCTGTTGGTAAAATACTCATGTGAGTAATATTCCCTCATGCCAAATGTGGGGACACTAGTTAAGATTGTTCCATTATTGGTTATATATCGCTACATTTATATAAAAAAATCCTTTAAATCCTTTTTGATTTAAAGGTTTTTGGACTGTATATTTCATAGTTACAGCTAATTGTCGTATCAACTTTCCTGAAGGCTGTAAATGTCAGAGCAGACATGCACCAACATACAGTATGTAAATGTTGGCAAGCATTGATGTAAATGATTAAATTCAGAACTCAGCCTTATTCAAGATGTGCTTTTTTGGAACAAGTTCTAAATCAATGCCATTCATCACCAGCCCCAAGGTCACGATAAGGAAAACCACATGAAACGCTCCAGGCCATTACCCATCACTCCTATTGTTGTCACACCTCTCAGGCTTCAGCAGAACAGGCATTCCATTTCATCTGTGTGATTTCAGGCAGCAACAGGCTGGTTGCTACTTCAAGTCTCCACCTACCTTTCATCTCACATCAACTCCAGCAGTGCTTTTGTTTTACCTCCTGCCAAACCTGAATCTTTATGAGTCACTCAAAGCTTCCTCCCCCTCCAAACACTATTATTCATGCCAAATCACCTTCATACTTGACTATAAACACTAGCAAATCCTCAACCCAGTCTACCCCCCACCCCCCCTTAGGGGAGGCTGCCTTGAGCATCTGCTTTATCATCCCAGTAGAGTCCTAGGCCCCTTTACAGGTTGAAGGTCGATGCTCCATCAAACAGGCTTCGTCATCAGGGAGGTCCACTTCGCCAATCAGAGGACATTTTTTTAATCCACCAGAAAAGCTGAGGATCATTGCATAGCAATCTTTTTAGAAGACGCAGACACATTACCAAAACAAACTGGGGGGGAAAAAAAGAAAAGGAAATCGCAATCAAGGATTTCTAAGTACACATCTAAAATGTGGCATTAAGGTGGGAAAATTAGCCTCATTCTGTGAAGTTAAATACTTAATTGACAGACATTCACAGCACACTTGGTTAAATAACAAAGCAGAGATAGAAAAGTAGTCATCATGAACTAAACTGGTTTTGAATCTTGCCTCTATTCCCTCAGCAAAGACAAATAAAAGCAAGTTTGTCTATCAATCTTAAAATCACCCCAGGCATTTTTCCGTGTGTTTCTTCTCTCCTCAAGGACAAACCTAATCACAAGACTGTACCGCCTTCATGCCTTCATATACACAAAGAGAAAGTATGTACACAAGTCATACTTTACCTCATCTTGCATCCCTGAGGGTATAGAAGAACACAAAAAATAATCAAAAACAATATTTCACACAAGGTGTACAACCACAGCCTTATTCACCTTTGACTGTGATGATCTAAGTAGCAGCTAATTGATTACCTGCTGAAATCTAAACGGACTGAAAAGGTCAAGGTATGGCACCATGCAAAGGACAAACACCACAGGCAGCTAGGAAAGGTCACAGCTTCTTTACCTTTTTAAAGAAAGGAGCCATGGATGAGCCAACGGGAATCCCAGGGGAGCCACAGCATGAGTAATTTTGGGGCAGACGGCAGTCTTGTCTAAATATAAGCATTCAAGCTGTGCTGGCTGGCACATGTTGAAGACCCAGTCTTGAGACAATGTTGAAATCCAGGTCAAAGGAAAAAAAGCTATGCTTTAAGCAAGTAATCAAGCTTAACTTTGATTTACATACTGAAGAGCACATATATAAATGTATATATTGTAATATAGATTTAATTGTATATTCAATTCAATTCAACTTTATTTGTATAGCGCTATTTCACGACAATGTCGTCTCAAGGCGCTTCACAGAGATCGGCCAATTCAAAAAATAGCCTTATATAGGGCCTTATTTAAATGATAACCTATATGAAAAATGGGTTTCATTGGGAAACATTAGCTTTTGTGACTTCTAGGTCATTTTTTATGGTAACTCTGTAAAAGCTCAATCAGCCCTGAATATCCTGTTTTAGCTTGTTGTTTTCAGGTGTCTTGTATGATAAAAGCTGACTTAAAGCAATGATGGAATCAACTAGCATCTCATGCAGCTAATCAAATATGACATTGCTATGAGAATAAAGCAATCATATTAGCCATAAATTGTGAATATGATTCTCTACAGAAGCTCAAACTAGAAATTATTGTACATTAGCATGTATGTTTATCTATGCAGTGTCTGCCCACTAAATCCATTAACTCATGGTCATTGTTTGAAACCTCAAGGGACCGTATACTCGGCTGTCTGTTATTATGTTTCGGAGAATTATGTTATAGAAAAACAATTGTTCAATTTGTTAATGAACAAAGCGACTGTTAGCATGCAACAACCCTTTTGCCCCCCCCCAAAAGAAAGCAATGAAGTGTAATGCTGTTGACAGCCACATCCTTGCAGGAGCAGGCCAGACACTGCTTGTTAACACGCAGAGAATGAAATAAGATGAATGTACACTTGAAGGGCGAAGAAAAAGGCTGAATAATTGAAATCCCCATTCTCACTAGGACTGTGTGTTAAAAGAGCCTGGCAATCACATTGCATTGCTTTCACTTTTCCAGTCGCTTTCCGCTTCAGCGCTATGTGGCCTCCACTGGCGCACAGAAATTTGGTATTCTTAGACGTAAGCTCTGTTTCTCCCAAGAGTGCTTGAACTCTATTCGGTGTACAAAGGGGAGATAGTGTTTGCAGGCTTTGATTTACCGATGGAGGCCCCATAAGATAAAAAGAACTTGCGAGTCAAACTGCTCCAAATACTACGCTTAGTAGACGGCAGTTAACCAACAAAGCTCCCCAAGGACCTACGGATCCTACTTGTCAGCTTGACATAGCTCATGTTGTCATTTGCACTTTTACCAAGGAGACTTTTCCACCCAATGGGGCACACAGACCACGCTCCTGTTAGACAGAAACAATTTGAGAGTGGAATAAGAATGATTTTTTTTAATATCACAGAAATGCAAATTTTAAACCACAGTTCTACCAACTACACTTCTAAACACTCATCCTCATACATGCATGCTGAGTGCAAACAGCAGAAATTATCAATAAATTAGCTTGGCTGACTGTAGCACAATCTGAAGCACCCCCCCCACCCCCCCCCACACACACACACACACACACACAACCTGCTCCTACTGTGTGCTTTGTGGTTTTTATAAGAGTACTATAAGAGATTTCCAGTAGCTGCATATAATGCATTTGCTTACACATGTATTTCTCAGAAAGTGTCAGGGCTGCAGATCAAGAGAATGGCGGGGAGAAAGGGGACTTTAATAACCATGACACATAGTGTTAGTCTCAAGACTAATGCACTGCAAAAACATGGTGCTGCTTCTCCTATTCCAATGAAGCCAGTTGTTTATATCCTTCTATTCAGAGTTAATGTCAGAGTTGTGCAGATTAGGCAGGACAACCCACTGACACACTGATGATCATTCACTGCCATGACCCATCAATCACATCTGAGGTGGCAGCAGATAGAGGCCGCCTGATTGATACTATGTGTCATTGTGCTGTGAACAAAATTCGATTTAGGTGGTGACTGAGTGCCTTCGGGAAGTTAGTCAATATGCTTCTTGCCAAATTTTAATTAGCCCACTAGGTCCCTGTCGTGGGGCAAGGTAACACTAAGAGTCAAGTGTCAACTTTAATTTCAATGTCAATTTTAAAAGTGATTGTTTGGGAAAGATGTCACAGTGTATAAAATTATGAACTTATGAATTATGAACTCTAAATTATGAACTAGAAAATTAATAAAATATAATTTTGATATAGATGTTGAACTAATGGCTACTTTGTTTGTTGTTAAAGAATGTTTCCAGTACTTACTTTTTTAAAAAATCAAATAAAATGAAAGCTTTAAGGTTAAAATAAAAAAAAAATAAATAAATAAAACATCTTCTGGAAAAAATTCTTTTAGACAGATGTGACTCAGTTGTAGAGTTAAATGTGAGCAAATCAAAGTGAGAAATGTATAATTTAAAGACATTTCTTATTATTGTCGAAAAACAATAATTACCCAAAAAGTGGTTCTATAAGCTATTGAACAAACTGCTTTAAATTCATACACCTGAGATATTTGCATAAACTGTTAAATTTTCTTGGTAAGTATTTTTACAATTCCTGAACATTATCGCAGCTGCTGTTTGGATTCTAAGACATTTGATGCACGATGAGGTGCACGGTGAGTGCTTTCAAAGAGCGGTACTGCTGTTGCAGCCATTAATGGGTAGGGAGGAACAAGAGGAACAGAGATTATATTTATGAGATGAAACACGCAGATGAACGCGTGTGCATGCGTACACACACACACAACAAAGCAGTTTTCCAGAGACTAGAGTGATGGCATGTAATTATTTCTTCAGTGGCCGACCATGTGTTTATCAGAATGTTAATGTATGCATAATAACAGGCTCCACAACGCCCGCAAGAATGTCAAGGCTGTCTGCCCGTCAATCAAGCCTCAAAATAGAATGGCAAATAAGTATGCGTTGCTGTCATGCTAAATGACAGACAGAGCCCTCTCATAGCCCTTGAGCTGACAAATATCAGGCCAGTGCATTGGGTGGAATTATTGTATCAGGAAGAATAGTGAAACGGGTGGTCATTTGGCCGTAGGCAATTCCAAATCTGAATGTGTGGAGCACTGAGCTGAGAAGCCCGAGCAAAGCGGAAAGACAAGAAGGATGAGAAGGGAAGCAGTGAGTATTACAAAAGATTCAGACACAAAACTATTCAGAGCAAGAATCTGAACAAGGATGGACATGAAGAAAAATGTATTAGCAGAGGATTCTATCGTAACATGGTGTAGAAGCAGAAAATGCATTAGCTCTCCACTTGTAGCTGATATTGATTATCTGTGAATCCTTTGGGAGACCCCTAACCTCCACCTACAATTTACCTTAAAAAGAATAAAAAAGAACGAAAGTAAAGAAAAAAAATCGACCACTGAATTCTTCTTAGACCCTACAAGAAGTTTCTTACTTACAACAGAAAGCCTGAAGTGTTAAAATCTTTATTCTTTTTATTTCTGCTAGACACCAGTTTGACACTACGTGGGCATGATGAGACCACAAAGTTAATATATGTTGTGGGCAACCTTCAAATGCTTCAAGGAAAAGCCTTAACTGTTCTTTATCTCTTATTAGTCTTTTCAACTCAAAGCAATAATCTATTCTCTTGACTACATATAAAATGGATACAGTTAAGAAAACAACATAAGGATTGCTTACTTTTTCTCGTGCACATATTCCATCTTTGTTTATTCGCCATTCTCAGCATGGCAGCATTTATCAGCTTTGTTGTGCTTAAGAGGAAATACCAGATTATCATCATTAACAGGACAGATTTTCTTCAGATTACTTCCAAGAAGGCTATTTAAGGGAATGTTGAAGAAGATAATGTAGGCAGAAGCAAGTGAGGCATACCAATTAAGCTCCCCAGTCGGATGTCTGTGTGAATCCATAACCCCTAAAGACTTATCTAAAGATTTTCGCTCCTGTCTGGACCACATGTTGTGTAGGATTTTGACTGAGATATGCACTGATCTGGTTCCATCATGTGAAGTGATGGAAAGGCCGGCAGGTATGTGAAATCTCACGTATATGTCATACTTACATCTATGCAATATTATTTTAGCTGTCATTCAGGAAAAGTTGAGCAAATTTGCTTTGGAGGAAAAAAAAGAGAATAAAGTCTACATTGATTGCATTCATTTATCACAACGTAACCATCTGCTTCAGTGAAAAATTCTGAGTGGAAGCCAACAACACTGCGTGCCAAATCACAACTTATCAAATATACAATAACTTTGTCCTGAAAAATTTATTTGTAAGAACAATGCTGACACACCTGTCAGTGGCTATCAGTCTGCTTCAACAATGCAATGTATCGGGATATAAGTTGTTTATTCTCCTCATATCATCCAGGCCTTGAGCAAGTCTTTAACTAAGTTGAATTGGGAGAGAAACCTTTCATGACAAGGAGCACAGCTGTAATTGCAGAGGATGTGCATGAGAGCCTGCTCAGCTGATTTCTGTGTTTTCATCTATTAAAGCAATAAGAGTTGTGGCAGTCGCTGGCAACGCTTAAGGCTCTCATTGGCAAGGACACCAGGGGCAAAGTCTCACAGGTGTAAATCCTTAAACAGTGAGGTCACCTGTGCAGATTTAAGAGAATAAATGGCATCGCCCCGAGGACAGGATGATGTGTCAGTCCATATGACTGAATGCCACTGAATCGAGTTAACCAAGCAGGGTCGTCTTACAATAATCAATTCTTAATTTCATGCCGAGTGCGTCAGATTAATCTGGGCAGCAAGGAAAAGTGAGGTGAGCTTTGATTTTCAGGCTGCATTATTACACTGCTTTTTACATTCAAAAGAAACGGAGTCGGTGGAAGTGGAAAATGATGGGTGGGATTGCTGAATGCCATCCGGGGACATGCAAAACTCAAACCATATGGCTACAGAGTTATGATATTGAAAAGCATCGCAATGATAGCAAGGAGACCACTAATGGCTGCCAATTGCTGCGGAGGATATAAAAGCATTTTGTCAGGCTAAATAAAACAAATGACCTCAGGAAGCCTACCACCCATCTTTTTTGCTTTAAATTAGAACCAATAACATGTGGTTGCAGTTGCAGAGGAAACTGCATAATGCATTACAGACACCGAGAGCCCAGAAATCATTTTATGTAGGAATGTTTAGCAGTGTGTTCCTCTATGCATTCAAATAACCTCATCGCATAGATGGGCTTAAGATTTACATTTTTTTTTAGCTCATAATAACCGATATCCAAGCCAGATCAGCATGCCTCAGTAAACTCTTCACTGAATCAAAACAAGTAGATTTCACCTTAATGACAGTGCTCAGTGAGCAAGACTGACAGCGTCACAGAAAGAGATACCGATATGCTACATATCTTCCTTTACACGTCTAATGAGGCTCTCTTGTGTGACCTTCATCAGGGCAACCTTCAAACTAGCTAGAAACAAACACACACAAATACACATGTGCTCAGATCCCACTATCTAATCACTGGGGCCAATCTGGTGAAAACAATCACCCAGTTAATTAAGAACAGTTTAGCAGATGAGTGTATCAAACACACACATGCACACACACACACACGTAAACAGAGTCAGAGGAGGGAAGCTTACAGGAACGTCTTAGTTATTTACCAAGTAATTTCTCTTATCACTTAGGCTGTGTAAACAGCCAATGGGGAGGTAATGCAATCTCCGGTGCTGCTCAGTCAAGTCTCAGATCAGTGCCAAAAAACATGAATAAATAAATAAATATACTAATAATAATGCCACTGTTTCTTCAGTTCAAACAGGGTACCTCACAAGATGACACTGGAAAAGAAACTTAGAAGCGACACCCTTCATTATATCTAGATTCATTTATGTCAACTCTATCTGGTGAGGAAGTAAAACGAGGCAGTTCTGTGCATTTTGAGTGGTTCCTCTCAGTTAATAGCCTGCCACAGAGCTGCTTCTGTCAAAGATTGATTTAGTCAGTGACCTTGTGTAATTGAATTGTGACTAATTGTAATTAGCAATCAGAGGGTGGACCCACCCACCTCATAGAAAGCAGCAGGAGCCTTACAACACTGCTGTCACTCGCACTGCTTGTCAATTAAGTAGACCACCATCTGATAATGGAAAATCCACCTGCCTTTAACACATATAACAAACAGAAACGTTGTAACATCTGCAGAAGTGTGTTTCTGCATGTGTTTCATCATATAACACATGAACATCTGTACTCTCCTGAAACTGTTACACTGCCTTAATACACAGTCTTTTATTTTAATTTTAGCCCGGTGTGTTCACACCAGCATTTGGAAGATAAAATTATTGCTCTAGGAAGTGCTGCTGTGGAGGTGTGATTGCCTTGAAGTGAATAGATGAGGGAAAAAAGATAGGGATGTAATGTTAATGATTTATTTCAATTTTCTGAAGCAGAAACTCACATTTCTTTTACATTTTACATTTCCTCTGAGGAGATTTGCTGCAAGAAAAGAAAGTAATACTTAACCAGCTTTTACAAATTACTGGTTTGACAATCGCAAAGTGGGAAGTTCCATTTAGTTCTATCCTTCACTTCCTCACCACCACTCCCCCAGCAAACTTCCCACCACAGCTACCCCCCATAGTTCCACCACACACACATTTAATCTGGGAAGCTGCCTTATTTTCACATAATACTAAGATAAGCAGGCTATCTCATACCAGTATCTGTCAAGTGCCATTAGTTTCCCTGCTATTCTATTTCACTCTGTGGATCCATACTCTGTGCCTGGTAATGATAAAGTCACTTAAATGAACGGCTCTTGGGTTGGCTGGAGATAATCTTCATTGAAGAAGAGTCGCTGGTGTTCCACCGCTTGAAATGCTCTCCCTGACTTTGCAACTATGCCGCGGTACATGTTGTATGATGTGCACTTTTATTCTGTTCTGCTGTTCTTGAAATAGGTTTAGTCCTTATAAAAGCTCAATCAGTTGCTTTTATTAAACACTAACATGTTCAATGTGATGGTTGAAAATAATATCTAAAACATCATATTGATTAATTTATTTATCTAGCACTTTGTTCAAATTGTCATGCCTAGCTGAAGAAAAAAGGAAAACTATAAATTGTAAAGTAGTGCACTGTCAAAGTAACCCAATAAATTTGTTCCAAAAATGTTGGACTTTTACTAGTTTGCTGTCTGATGTTCAACTCTTGCACATATTTGAATTTTCCATGCTTTTTGGTTTTTCTTTAGTGCATGATCAAATCTCTTCTTGCAAATAAACAGCAGTTTTATTTGTCAAGATCAAGTTTTTAAGACTGAAGTAAGTCTTTGGTTGAAAATTGATCAATCAAATTAACTTTACCTGTGAATTAGAGAAATCCAGTAAGTGTGTGGAATCAGATTCACATAGAAAAATAGTAGAATAAGTCAAGGAACTCATTTGTTTGCAATCCTGCTTCAACTGTCATAAAATATTATAGCTTTACCTCAATTAAAGGCAATAAATCAATCAACATACTTAATTTCTGTATCCCTTAAGATGTTTAGTTAGGCACAGGTACTAGAACTGATTCAATTCAAATTAATTTAGGTTTATTTGTATAGTGCCACTTCTCAACAATGCCGTCTCAGAGAGCTTCATAGAGATTGAGCCATTGCATGGAAATAGCTGAGCTAAGGGAAACCAAGAGAATGTACCAAATCTTGACTTTAAGGAACAATCTCCTATCCTAAGCATGCATAAGGCGACAGTGGAAAGGAAAACTGCCTGTTAACTGGAAGGCAAAACCTCCGACAGAACCAGGCTCAGAAAGAGCAGCCATCTGCCTCGACTGGCTGGAGTGGTTCAGTCACAGATAACACTTCCCTATGGTTACAAACAAGTTCATGGTGTCATATAAATGTCTGTTTTTTGTGATGAAAAGCTCACTGATTGACAACAAAAACATTAAATGTTATATGCTGCATCAGTCTCACACCCTGGGGCACATATAAAGTATGTGACACATTAGACTGCAGATGGACTCACACGCAATATAGTGTGATACAACGACATGCTAACTGCACTGTGTGAAGAATTACACATCACCTGACATTTTCTTTTGGATCAGTCTGCAGGGTGTTTATAATGTTCAATTTATACTTGGGTTTGCAGAAGAACTCATTTACATTGATGTATCATCAAAGAAATGAAATATTTCTTCTTTCAGCATTCGTTTTCTGTGTATTTCACACAACAACCCCTCCAGAGTATCGTTAAGTAAGATAGTGCTGCATGCATTCATCTCATCTAGCTAATGCTAAATGGAGGAACGCTCAATCTTGCATAAAGATATGATCACTGCATCAGCAAAGCTCGTTGAGCACAGCCCATCAGTCACCCATTCCCAACAACACATTGCCTTTCCCCCACCAACATGCTTGCTTCACAATTTGCTAGAACAACTTAAAGTAAGAACTCGCAAGTTAAGTTAAAGATGATGTGCCTACAAAGTAAAGACTAAAACAGACATAAAGCATCAGCTTTCTCTCATCAGTTTGTGCTGAAACATGTACTGCAAGCATTCAATTTGCGAAAAGATTGAAGCTAAAAATTAATATACATTCAAAAGATGCTCAAAATTCACGTGAAAACATTGCAAATGTACATTTAAACTTCTAATCATTGTTCATGTTCTACATATCACAGAGAGCTTAGATCAAGTAAATGATGTATGATCATACCCTCAAGAAGTTATGTAACTTAAAAGTGTTGTAGTGTTATGATGCATTTAGGTTGTTTCAAGGGCTAATCCCCAGCAGTTGCCAGCAGATGCTATTTGTTTACATTTACAGCAACAGATGCTGCAGATGATATTTTTAGGGCTTTTTATGTCAGAATATTAACTCTAAAATGTAGAGGGCGTTAATAAAAAAAAATGACAGAATTTAACATGGTTGGAAAAATTATTATTTGAATTTTCTATTTCACCATAATTGTTTGCTGTGGCAGTGCATTTCATAACAATGTGATAAAGCCTCGTCTAAGTGGGTTACCTTTTTAAAAAAATTGCCAAAAGAGCTTTTTTAAAATTTAATTTATTACTTGTATTTTTTTGCTGCAGTTCTAAAGTAAAAAAGGAAACATTGTAGAAAAGTTAACTATTGTCTGAAGAGTAACATACAAATAATAACCTAGAATATGTCCTTAAGTAGCATTTGTCAGCACTTGATAAGTAATAACCCAATATAGAACCTGACAGTGAAATAAAGGTTTATTGCTAGTCTATGTTGCCTGAAATGTTAATTCACAGGAATTAATAAGTTTAAAAACAATAAATAATTAGAAAAAAAAACAACTTTGATGTGCATGTTCAGATTAAATCCAAAAATAGATAGAATTTAACTCCTAAATGTAAAGATCATGTCACAGAAACAAAACATCTGCAGAGAGAGACAACTTCATTTTTTATTGTTATTTTTGTTTATTTAGTTTTTTTTTTTGTAAATGAGTGGATTATGATAAACCATAATATCTATGATGCCTGCAGTTACGTTTTTTATTTGCATTGCAAACATACCCAGAAAATGAAAAGCACTTGAAGTTTTCAGACCTTCACCAAGCAGCTCATTTCCATCTAAATGCTGATGAATACTTTAAAAAATGCTTCGGTGCACAATTCCTCCTAAATCTCCCCAAACATTTATTGAAATCTAAGTTAGACCAAGACCCATTCTCAGAAAAAAGAAATACAAAGATCCATCAAGTACTTTTTGCATAAAGTTGCTAACAAGCAGACAGACAGATAAACACGGGTAACCTATTTGCCGGAGATATTACATAAATGTTTCCGAATGGAATCACCATTAAATTTCAATGAAACTTTCTTTCAGTGAAAGAGCTTGCATCAACTATACTTGGTTTACGCTTACAAACTATGAAGTCAAGTAATTAACTACAATCTCCCCAGATATAACATGACAGATATCCAACCAAGTCATCAGACTGATCCTGAAGAAAAGCTCTTTCCTTATTGTGGATGTCCACTGCAGATGTTGGTTTTTCCTCCTCAGGGTTTAGTTCTAACTCAGACAGATACTTATTCTATTTAACAGTAAAATCATAATGTAGCGGTTAGAAAAATTAACATTTCAGGTTAGAAAATTATTTGGCCGATAACACTTTTGATAAATATTTCAACTATTAAACAACCTTACTGAAGCCATTCATCGTAGTCCGAAGATTAATGGAAAAAAAATAATCATATTTCACAAAATGGTGAAATTCTTTAAACATCTTGAAGATTACATCATAGGAAACAAATTCAAGGTTGTCAAGAAATCAAAAAGCTGAGTTTTTATTTTTTCTTTTGAAGCAACAAACTCCAAATTTCTTCTGTTCATGCCGTTGATGCCATGTACCAATAGTTTGACAGCAGGAAGAAATGCTATCTTTTAACTGTCGAGAACATAATTGTAAAATTTAAAAAAAGGTCTTCTTTCAGTTAAATATTGTTTTTGGTTTGGTTATGTTTTGTCACTACTTGGTTATGATAGATAAAGCGCAAAATGCATCCCTTCATGATGTTAGTCCTGCACATTATTATGCCATATGGATTCCTGGTGCATTGTAGTCAAGTGACATGTAGTCCTGACACTACAGGAGTAATTGCTCCATTACTGCTTCTACTTAGATTGAGAATAAGTGACAGAATTAATGTAGGGGCAAAGGTCATATGTCATAAACCTACATTTTCTACAAAGGAAAGATATATTGAGAGGTTTGGGGAAAATCTTTTTTTTTTTTTTGCTATGGCATGAATAGAGTCAGAAAAACCTTCACATGGCTCCAGGAGGGAAGATAAAGAAACAAAATAAGGTCTCATGAGCACATATTTACTATATAAAAGAAAAAGAAATACCAGCAGAGGCATTTACAAAAAACATCCTGGTTGGCATGAACATGAATCACACTGCAGAGATCCAATTTAGTCTTGCCAGAGCAGTCAAGACTCACAAATCAAGTGATTCATTTGAAAGATACTGTGCTCTTTATGTACCAGAACATGTGCCAAATCTAGAGTGGGTGTCAAAACGGAACTGCTTCTTTTTTCTACAGAACATGTAGGTTTTTTGAGTCCATTTTTAGCTTCCAGCACTTTCATTGATGGGGCTCAATAGAACAATATTAGTGACTGGCCTCTGTGGCAAGCGCACCAATCAAAAACAGGAGGACTCCAGGCAATATTGGGCTTTGGGTTTGAAGTTTCCTGTAGATTGGATTTATCAAGAAATGCTTGGATACATTTAATTTGTCAAGATACTTTGTCCTATCAAACTCAACTGCTGGCCAATTGGCGTTTCAGGTCTTTGGTTCCGCCCCGTTTGACTTTGTGTTTTAGGTAACACATATGTTAAAAAAAGCAGTAATGTTATAGCATTACTGGACCTGATTTTCTTCTTGTGGCAATGTGTACTTAAAGCGCACAAAACCAAAAAACACATTATTTTTCTTTATAAAACTAACATATTCCATCAACATAAAGCTTGCTGTGAAGCCTTCTCCCTTAAATCAGTGAGTCCTCCTGCTTTGCAATTTTACCCAGCGTTGCTGTTATTTAATCAATGCTCTAGCTGTTGTGTAAACAGACACTGAGGGCAAAAACTAACTGCGTGGTTTGGCTTCCTGTAGTTAATGAATCCGTGCTGATTTGGCTGCTTAAAATGACTATGCAATTGGTTTATTTAAGGGTTTAAAAAACTGTTATAAATGCCAAAACTGGTGTATAAAAGTGGGGCAAATTCAGTTATTCGGTGGATTATAAGTCCAGTGTGTGTTATACCTTCCTTCCCAGTACTGTGGGCTTGCAAAGGTGGATTAACAGAGGTCCTAAGCTGAGTGCTACAGATTGTCGGGATTTAGGGATTTATTGGGGAGGGATTGACGCTAGCGCCTGTAGATCGTGGTGGAGATTGAGAGCAGATGGCTGTGATTTGGGCACGATTATCCATCTGGTATTGTCACTGATCTCCATCAGCCAGTTTCAATTTCTCAGGAAATACAGCTCATCTCAAATAAAGAACCCAACAGCCACAATCTCAGGCTATGAACTCTGTTAATGGGGAGGATTAAAGGTATGTCTTCCTCCATTCCTGCTGTATCTCCTGACCTAATGAAGTCCACTCTGTGTACAAGTACTAACATTTATACCAATATTTTGAAACATCTGGTGAGTAACATTGGTTTGCCATGTGTGATATAATGAAACGTCTTTACTCCTATCAGTCTTTCCAATATACTGTAGGTAAAATCAGAGTAAGCAAAAAAAAAAAAAAGATCAGAGCCAATCTGAGGAAAACACATTTGGCTTTAAAGAAGGTCTGCCAAGGGACAGAGGCCAGAAAGACTTGCCAAAGAATGAAATTAATTTGAAGCAAAAGTAAGTAGTGAGTGCTGGAAGGCAAACAATATTAATCTCAAACATGAGCATATGTCATCAGGGTGTTTCTTGGCACAGTGAAGTCCATTAACCGCAAGTTTCTATTGAGTCTGATGGTATGTCCAAAGCTATGTCACACTAAGGTCAACCAATCTTCCTCACATGGCATATTTAAAAAAAGGTTAATCCTGGTGCCGTCTCTCCCTTACAGAGGGTGTGCTAATCTAGTACTTTGTTGAAAGTCCTGGGAAGGTTAAGAATTAGGTTTTTTTTACTTCTTTTTTTACAAATACCTACCTTAAAATCCATACACACATTAAATCTTACCTGTGCTCATATAACACACACACACACACACATATATATATATATATATATATATATATATATATATATATATATATAGCTTTCACTCCTATCCTCTTTT
>JBAMHX010000010.1:23552192-23573247 GCA_037177515.1 Pseudomugil tenellus
CTTTGTGCGCATACAACACACACACACACACACATATATATATATATATATATATATATATATATATATATATATATATAGTTTTCAATCCTATCATTGCTTCAAATTGAAATAAAGTAGCAAGAACTCTTTAAGGGAAATCAGTTAAATTCATTAACAGTCTTTTTCAATCTATTTCACAGTTTGCGTGTTAAGCAGTGAGTGCAAGATAATTCCATCAACCATAATATATGTGTGGAAGCTGAAACAGATGCTTCAATTGAAAACCAATAGAGGGTTCATTATTAGATTACCTTGGAGTAAATTTTAAAAAAGTAAATGTGATAATTGCCATTGTAAGGTTGAGCTAAAATAAAAAAAAAAGTAGGCAAACCAAAACTGCATTCAAATGTGCGCTAGTATTCCCAAACATACAAGTAACATCAGTTATGTGGGCATAGCCACACTTTGTCTTATTTGCCTAAGCAATGGGACCCCAAAGACTCTGGGCACCCCACCCATGTGCAGTGTGAATGAGACTGCCATGTCCACAAACCATTTGAAATCTCTGCTTTTTCGGTGGTGGAAGCTGTCATCATTTATGTGAGCTAAGGCTGAAATACAAAACCCAGGGCAGGTGACAAACATAGGAGCTCTAAATATGGAGTTGCTGGCACCTCAGTAATGAGAGTGAGGGGGCACTATAGGGCACAGACAAATGATTACAACCCCCTGACCCTGTCTGTTCTACATCCACCGCATTAGTGCCATACAGCTTCTCTGCAACAATAAATGTGTGTGCTGTGAAGAAGTAGTTGCTATTGCTACTCAATCCATTTGCTGGCAATGGTTTTTCCTTTTGTTTCTCTTTTTTGGCATCCTCTCAACCATTCAGGGAATATGGGAGTGTGTTGGGAGTACACAAAACAGTCTGTATAATTGTGTGACTTCAATGTCACTTTGTTAGAAAATGTTTAGCTACTTGTCAGTGTAGATTATTTCTAACACTCCAGCCAACTGTTTCCGTGTTGGCATATTCAGTAAAAAAAAAAAAAACAACACGATCCATTTTGAAATGCTCAACTTTGAGGCATTAAAAGATCTTTGAGGCTTGAATATCTTTTGTTCTCTTGATTTACTATAGGTGCTGCATACTGTGTGCTCCGCTTTTCCAAAAGAAAAAACAGAACAAGAGCATTTAAACATCTGAAAGAGTTTTCAGAAACTCAGAGGAGTACTTCTTTTTATAACATGTGAAGCGAGATAAAAGCACTTAAATATAGGAGGATCAGAATGTCTGCACAGACTTGAGTCTTTGAAGCTGTATTTCTGGTGTCCTAAGTTTACAAATGCTGATGATGAGACCTTTTGGTCAAAGGTTCACATTTACTGTACAATGAAGGCTACCTTACCCCTACCTATGAAAATATTATGATAAAGAGGGATCTTTCATTTTAGAATATATGAATACTTCATATTGTTAACATTTTTAACCTTGGGAAGGTATTCTAACTCTTTGCTATAGGGACAGAAGCATTATGCTAATACGAGCTTGCCTTGTGAAGAATACATTTGCAGTTGGAAAACATTTTGGCTTCCGCCTTGGGAGCTAATTGAGTACTCTGACAATGCAGTGCTTGGCTGGTTCATGTACACACAAGGATGGAAAATTCAATTTCACAGCGGGTTCAGAGCACTCTGCAAGTAGAAGCAAAAGAAAAAAGTGGTGCTGGGATTAAAGAGTCTGAGCTGGTTCTGTGGCTCCATGTCTGACTCAGTGGGTATATTCTTTTCATTACACTGTTGTGTTTTATTGTTTTATTGTTTTATTGACCAGCTGACAGTGAGACTGAACATGGAAATAGAGTGCAATACCTAACATGAAGTTTTGCTCAATAATCTAAATGTCCAGCCTTGAAAGGCAATCTTCTTAAAATGTTCAATGAATCCTTCATCTCTATATGAACCAAAATACTTTACCTCAACACCCACTGTGTCGTTGGAGCTGTATTTCTACCATCCCAGGTTTGTCTTTGTTGCTATATCAAAAGTTCAACAGTTCAAAAAACAATACAAATCAATTTAGTCAAGAAAAAATATGGAAAATTAAATAATCAGATTCACTTAACTCAGCGCCCTTTTGTTAAGTGCTTCATGCAGGTTTAATTGTAAAGCTCTAATCAATTTGTTGTACGATCCATTAAATCATGTTGTGTAATAATGAATATTATGGCCTCTTGAGACGATTTTCTTGTGAACTAAATAGAATTTTTAATTATTTTATATATTTATTATTATTACTGAATGCTTTAAATGTCATCTCCTATGACAAAGACTAAGTGCCCCCCTGCTTTAGCTCTACAGGTTTAACTAAGTTCTAATTAAAACTTTCTACAGTTTAGTCTCATTGGAATGTTACAACAACAACTGGGATACAAATTAACATAAATAGCATAAACTACTCATAAAATGTTGGGGATTATCAACTTCTAATTGGAATATACAGAAAATCCAAAAATGTTCAACCATAGCTGATTTTATATCAAGAATGTAGGTGATTTAAGCAGTATATTGCAAAAATAATTATTTCATTTCAGGCATTTTCTTAAAACAGAAACAAAGAGTGGCGAGTATACCAGAACTTAAAAATGCCAATGTCTTAATAACTCATGTGTTTGGCCTAATTTTCTTTCATTGAGGACTCACAGCCTGTAACTGAATAAGAATATTTAGTTGTCATTTCACGGTTCTCACACTTAATTGTTAAACTTCAATTTAAAAATCAGAAGTCTTTTGTTATCCTTAAAAAATCTGGAAAACATGTATAATTTTTTTGGGGGGGGGGCATTTTTACTATTTATTACCATGTCATATTTAAAAATATTTTAACGTATTGTCCTTTGCTTTCTGGTGTCCACCAGGGACATGAGACCAGTATCATATAGTGTTCAATTGGATTTGAATAAAGTTTCCACCATAAAGTGATGCAAAATGTCTCAAAAACAGTATGTTTCAAATATGCGACATTAGGCAATAAGGGGGTAAATCACTAACCTTGATAAAGAAAACTGCAGACTTGCATTCAAAACTTTAGAGTCAGTCAAATTAAGTTCACCCGCAAATGTTATTGTAGACTTATGCTGAAATATTCAACTATCTGTAGTGTATAGTAGTATCTGTAGAGTAGTGTGTGCATCAGGCTTTTTTCAGTACCTACAAGTTGAAGTTGAAGTAATCACAAAGTCCTCTGGAAATAATAGATCACTAGTCTTCAAGTATCTGTCACTATGACCTGCACACACTGTCTACACTTGTAGGATGCTATCCAAGTATATATTGCAAGTGGCAGAGAGGCCCCAGCTGGTGTCACAAGCCCAGACCTTGACCCAGCCACAGCACTGGGGTCATCCCCAGTCATAGAGGATTGCTCTTTATGCCTGTCTTGCTGATACAGCACAGAAAGACAGTTCAATATAGAGTCAGTGTATGGCCTGAAGAAAACTAGAGACAGCAACTGTGATAAACTGGACTTTCACACAAATCGGTTTTGTTACTAAAAGCATAAGGACAAGTATACACTTCCAGTCATTATGACACTTTCAGACAGCAAGTTAAATCAATACAGAACAGAAACTTTTACTTTAGTGATGAGTTTTTTCTTGTATCATTACTGACATTGGCAACATTTAAGGTAGGTGTTGTTTGGTCTATTTGTAGACATTTTGTTTGTATCTATTTGGACACAAATTTGTTCGAAGAGGTTTCTGTTCTGTGCTAATAATATTTTGATGCTCACAAAAATTTAGTCAACAACACAACAGGCAGCTGTAAAGAAAAAAAATTGCCCTTTGAAGAGAAGGTTACAACACTCTTGGGACGGTCTGGAAATTTCTCATTGTCATCAACATAGACATGCCCTTGATCAAAGAAGCACACTGCCCCCATTGTTTGCGCCAGAGACTTAGGAAACAAGTACTTCCTGTAGTGCTCCGGAATACAGAGAAATCTATTTGTTTTCAATTCCCTTTGAAAGAAACTCAGCTGAATCAAGTTCTTGTCTTACAAATTAAAATCTGTGCAGAGACCAAAGTGCTGTTTCGTGCACATCGATTTTGTGTTATGAACACAGTCAAAAGCCACATTTTCTCACAAAGGTAGTCTTCTTGTTTCTTGTTTGATGGAATACTTTGAACCTATTAACTGTTCTGTTTTGCTCTCCCATAGTAATTACTGACAAAACCAAACTCAGGTTGAAATTTGCATTGTAACGCAGAGAAAGCCATGTTTTCAATCGGCACTACACTCCCAGAGTTCTCTGCCAGAAACATTAGCTCGTAGGCATCACAGTGATGTGTTGAACTCAGTCTCTTGCTAAATGACTCTAAATTCAGTGAGGGCTTTTCTCTCTTTGAATACCTAGCAATTAGCATTTAGAGCTGGAGGTGCTATAGATTGTGCTTTGGTTTAGTGATGGGACTGTATAGCCTGTGGAGGAGAGGACGAGTGATGTTAATTTCAGCACGGGGGTGGCCAGTCGTGGGAGGATAAAGTTGAGATACCAGACTTTTCTTTCTTTTTTATCTTTCAGCAAGTGAGCACTATCTACCATATACCTGTTTTTACTGAGGGCATTAATGAAAGCCACCTCTACTCATTTTCACTTTATGCCAAAGATACTGTATGTGGGTAGTCCTTTGTATTGTTAATAATCCGGCTCATCTGCTGTACATGACCAAGTCTGCAATCTCTTCAGTGTAGCAAAGAGAGACTGATGGAGAAAGATTGAGAGCAACTAGAGCATCTCAGAGCAGCTAGGGTCCCTGGAACAAAGAACAAGACTTCATCTTTTAATCTGATGGATGACACCTTTGTGTAGTGTGATTGTTTGTGATTCTTTCTACAGGCTTTGAAGGTCCTTGGCATTTCCACCATATATAGAAACAGCAATAGACAGGCCAAGCCTGCAAGTCAGATAAAAAAAGGGTGAAACTTGCAACTTGTGTGCCACATTTTGTATTCCATGACTGAGGAGACACTAAAAGCAAAATAAAGACAAACATTAAGTCTGTGCATTTTCTCTTCCCCTTAAGACACAGTGCTCTGCCATCAGTCATCTATTTGCTTCACTGTCATACAGGCATATGTTAGAGTTGTCCTGTCATGTTGCATTTTGTGAACTTTAAGATGGCCCTGACCTGCTTTATGTCGCCGCAGGGTGAGAGAGCTGAGGGGTGGGATGATGGGATGTGGGCTGGTATGCTGTGTCCCAGCATGAGTCTCTAGGGTCAGGTATAAGTAAGAACACACGTGATATGCTGTCATCTTAATACATACATGTTGCTATTTATTTCTTTATTTCTTCGCTGTCATCCGATGCTCCCCCTTGCATGCTCTGGTTCAGTTTCCAAACTCTCACTCCAGCCGTGTGACTTAATCAGCCTGACAGACTCTGGGCGCCTGAGGAAAGTCTCTCTCTCTCTGCAGTCCCCTTTCTCTTCAAGTTTACGCTCTCCGTGACAAACTCATTCTGGCACCTTTCGGAATGCAGTGCTCTTTGTTGGAAGACCCTCTATGGTTGCTCCATAAACACTCACGCACACACACATGCACACCGCTAAGTATACAAACCCTCTTTGAGTACAAGCCATACAAAAAGCATGCAAACAAACACACAGGTATGCGCAATGTCACAGAAAGAATATGCAAATAATGTGGCTTAAAAAAGCAGGATATGCATTATCCCAAGCCACCCCTACTATGTCTCAAACATCTCTACCATAAAAAATTCTTTGTTTTATCCTAAGTGGATCTTTGAGCAGTTCACAAATATAAAGAAGTAACCGTTTTTTGCATTGCTTTATTGTTATTGTGACAAATTCTTAATTAGTTTGCATTTAAGTTTAGCAGTATATGACCCCTCGAGTTATTTTGCGTCGCTCATTATAAAAGAAGTGGGATTCTTTGGCCACAGTGCTGGCTTGAGTCACGTCTACAACACTCAGGGTAAAAAAGTAGGCAAAAGCTAACTATATTGTTTTGCCATTTAATTCAGCCACACATCTGCAGCCCCTGTGTTATCTTTAAGCACTTTACTCAGAAATGAAGGAGAAACTCTTATGTAACAGAAAAACTAAACAAGTTTTATTGTTTGAGAAGAAAAGTTTGAGACAGTAATTTTTTTCTATAAATCCACATTTGATTGCAAACAGTAATGTAATTACAAACCCTTGTCTGTGCATGTCACAGTAAAGTCAAAATTTTAATAAAATAAAAAGCCAAATAGATGTGGCAATATCTGAATGTACCGATGAAAGAGTAAAAAAATATAAATTTTCACATAACAGTTTAAACTCTATATGAATGAGCTACACTGTGTCAAATTATTTAAAGAAGCCAGAGCTGCTTCATTTAGCTCTATCTGCATTCAATCAAACAGGCAGAAATCAGCCAAGACACAGACTCTGAATCTTGTCTATCTTCAGAAGCAATGTGTTAACTTTGCCAAGTGGGGAACTTTCATTCTGGGATTAGAATATTACATTCCAATGGGACCGTGGCATGCTTTTTTACACTTATCTCCAGTTAATTTCTATCTTTGTAGTGCTCACCGCAGTTGGGCTTTTTTCAGAAGGAATCCTCTCTGACATGCTTTCCTTCAAAACGTCTCCAGATGGAGAACTCTCATACTGATGGTACCTGACAAACATGTCCCTTGATGTACCTTTTCCCCTCCTTCCATCCCTTGTTGTTCTCTTTCACATGTCTAAGCATCTTAATGACAGGAGCTTCAAGGCTTTCTCTGGCCTGGCTGAATTGATGGAACAAAAAGGGCAGAACAATCTAAAGCTTTTTTTCTTTCGTTTTCCTGGGAGGCAAAAAAAAAGGGGGAGAGAGAAGCAGTAGATGAGGAAGAGTTTGTGGATTTAGATAAGCGGCGTTCTGCTCTGAGATTCTCTCATCATTCTCCATTCTGAGCAAAAGCAATAATGAGAACAAAACATTTCCTTGCTTTAAAAGAAGCAATTTTTCCCATTTAATGCCTGTGCCATGCAGGCCTGACATTCTTTCATTCACTCTCTTTGCACTAATTTCACTCTGTTTTCCTTTTATTTCCTGGCTGATAATTCTCACTTTATTTCCATTAAGCTTTGTTTGTTCACAGCGATCTGTTGCTGTAATTTATTAGGCCTGTCAGCTTAAATGATGTGGCACGCCGACACGGCCCGGCAAATAGTGTCTCCCCCTTTCCCTCCTCTCCTTTTATGGAAAGTTGCCCTAGTTTTGTACAGGAAGGAAGAGAGAAACATTACAATTAAGGTGGCGACATCGACCCCCTGGTGGCCATGCTTGGGGACCAGATGTCCTGTCAGAGAGATGCTGGCCCTCACCTCTAGGGAGCTCTGGTTGAAATCTGGTTCATGTCTCAGTAGGGGAACACAACTGCTCCTGCTCTACAATCAGTTCAAGAATTACAGTTTCTGAATGCTTAAAGCTCTGTTCTCATCTACTTTTTTTTCCCTAAAATTTGCTTAAAACCTTCACTATAACAATATTATTACAATGTCAAATATAATATTTTTTGCAGTGGAATTACAGTCAAACTAAAAGGTAATGACCTATAAAATCTGTGCATCCTCGATTTGCAGTCAGAAATGTTTTGATTTTATTAACTGTAATCAGATCAGATGGTATATTATTTTATCCCTGAACGTGAAGTGTTGCGGATGTAATGGTTTCATCACAATTGGCGCCGAATATCCTTCTGTGAGCGTGATAACTCGAACTGTTTTCACAATTGGAATTTGATACTCGGTGTACCTGTTTAGGTCCCCAAGAGGACGGCCTGCATTGAATTTCAGAATTTTGGGATTCATGGTTTTCTCACTAGGTGGCGCTTTATGCACAAAAAAAAAATCTGATTTTTGGCTATATCTTGGAACAATTTCTCCCAGTGACCTCAAATCAAGTGCAAAGAAAATGTTATAACCTCAGGATGCATCCTACCTGATGTCATACTGGGCTGGTTCAAAGTTTCCACACAAGGGGGAGCTTTGTGCTGAACATGTGCTTCTTTATATTATTATACTGTGTCTATTCGAGGATTGGGGAATAGGAGGATTGAGGGTTTTCAGGGATATACACCTAGCCATCGCTTCTGACGACATAGCCCTTGTTTTAACATCTTGCCAATAACAGTTTGATCTTTTAAACCTTTGATGTCACAATAGGTATTAAAACGGGTATACTGCAGAATTACAAATGTAAAATAATGCATTTGGTGCATTAGTGACCAAAAAGTAGCATAAAACCTTTTAGGCTTTGTTGTTTGACTTGTACTCTGCGGCCAACTCTGCACAAAGTCCATGTCATTTTTCTTTCATGGGCACATAAAGAAAAGCAATCACAAAGAAACTTTCAAAAAAGGAACTTTTTCATTTCCAAGCTCAGGATACTATCTTCTTCTCTCATTTTGTTCTGTTCTTTTTGTACAAAGCTGCTGCTGGTTTTTGAGATGAAAGACACTTGTTTGGCAGTCTTCAAAGAGTCACACAACTCTAAAAGTCACTTGTATTGCAGAGCTGTTCACTCTTCATTTTGTATTCAATACAGAGGAGATGATCAACAGTCTGAACTGGGGGAAAAGCTAAAATATGTCTGCAGTACCAATTCTCAGACTCATATGCAACAGACATTTAAAGGACCATCCTTCAGCCAAAGCATGACATTTCTGTGATTGAAATCATAACACTGTATTTGAAATGAGCGTGGATGGATCACTGTGGTTTTTATATGAGTAAATCCAAAATATAGGCTAGTGATTCCACACATTATTAGATATTAAGCAGTCACAGAGCATCTAAGAGTGAAGACTGACAGCACACTCTAAACCATTAACTCTTCACTCAGTGTGAAGCACACCCATCTGGAGGACACACTTCAGGCGGCAATAGATCCAACATAAATTCATGAGATAGTTTCTCCACGTTTCAAATGAGACTGTGTTAGAGTTTGTAGAGCAGCTCTGAGCAAATTACATTTTTTTAAATGAAAGCCCTCTTAATAATTCACACACATAACCTGGGGAAAGATTAGAGGCCGTGCACTGGAGGTGAAGAGGGGATTGGCTGAGACCTCTGAACATCCCACTGTGTGCTGCTACCATCATCTTTGGATGCCCTGATGCATTTTTAATGCCCTGCTGTGCAAGTGTTACACAGTACTGGGACACAGGCAACGGCTCATCCCAACTGGATCATAGTGAAACATAAGTTAAATGTCATGCAAGGGTAAGTTTTCTTTTTTGTGTGTTTATTTGTTTTCTGCTGAAATGCTTAGTTGAGTGACTCTTGTTAGTCTGCCAAAGGCAACCAGAAGTATGCCTTTTGCAAAACCATTGAGATGTGGTTTGAGCCAAAGCTGTGTGGAGTGAGATAGGAATACAATGTAAAGTAATAGAATTAGCGTGAGACCAAAGTGAGGAATAATCACATTTGCACTTGTTTGCACACACACACAAATTCTCAACTCAAGCTGCAAATACACTGTCATTGAGGATTAGGCCATGCAAGAAACTGATATGTTTTTATTTCTGACAAGAATGCTCTTTCTTTTGAATTTTTTTCTCTTGCTTTTTTCTCTATGTTCTTCTTTATTCTCCCCTCACTCCTTTTCCTAAGCACTAGATATCTTTGTTTACCTTTGAGGGCATTGTGTTGTCATTACTATTGTCCATCTCCCATTAGGTAACATTGTCAGGGAGAATATCCTCTAGCCACCGTCACCACAGGGAAATCAGAGGAGAATTTTAACTGAAATGCTTAGTTTTTCATTAAATGCCTTAACACAATTCTTTTAAACTTATTTTTTATCCAGTCTATCTCTAATATTAATCTGACTGCTTCCTCATTTTGTACAAAAAACATTTCTAAAATCTTAGAAATCTACCATTTCAAGAGAACTAAAACATAAAAATGCTGTGATTCTGTGAGCTGCATAAACCTGCGATTATCACAACGTAGCATAATCTGTGTGCAGGAAATGGCATTTTTAACTGTAACTGCTTCTATTTTTGCTCATTAAGGTAAATAAGATGACCGTGGTGGATTTAACCACCCGTTGTAACCTTCTTACCTGAACTCTCTTTTGAACAGGAAGATGTCCACACATCCATCATTACATAGGACCTTTATGTTGTAATAGTATAGCTATAGATGAGGCTTCAATAAACTGCCATAGCTTTTAGGGCTCTTACACTCCTGCCACTTTAATCCAATCTCTGATGTGGTGTCGGTTCATCATCATGCATCGCAGGCATTTTTTTTGCCCTGTGCTCTAGGTTGCACAGGATGTAATGGATGGCCATGCCCTTGGTTCACCCAAAGGGCCCCCGAGTTCCTCTTCAACTGTTTGTCTTCAGGTTGTCTCAAATAGGTCTGAATCATGGCATTTTGATTTGATTAAATCTGGTTTAAAAGGTTGCACGCAGAGAAGCAAGGCATTTACCCCCTCCCTTTACTGTGAGCCAGTGCTCTGCCATTTAGCATTGGGAAATAGCCAAAAGAAAGTGGAAAACTAAAATTACTTCTGTGCTCCTTTGTGATTTGCACTAATGTCCCCCAGGGACTGAGCAATGACCACTGTAAGTTCCCCCAGGATGCCAGCCAGATTGAAACCCCTGCCAACAGATTTGAAAGGATAGCAAATCATTTAATCTCTGCAATGTGCATTAGCATTTTTTTCGCCAATGCCGAAGCAAACCTCTACAATAACAAATTGCTCTTGATAGAATAAAATTAAATCCAGAGTGCGAAAAGAGCTCTTGAACCTCCAAATCAGTAAAGTGAATACTGAAGTGGCAATTAAAAAAGATAATTATAGATTAATGCAATTTGTTTACCCATGTATCTGACATCCACTTGAAGAGCTTACTAATACAGGAATGACTTAAGATATAGCAAAAGAGGAACTAGGACTTCCGAGAGGCAGGCTAAGGCAGAGATCCATTTACTGCATTTAGGTGATCCTGCCTGTGACACCAAATTATTAGAGTGTTTAAAAATAGGCTATATATTAAAGTAGGCAGTGAATCACAGCAGTGCTATATTGAAAACACAGCAGAAGCACAAGTCTACAATCAATACTGCTGTATTGTTATATTAGGATACATTAACATGTGAGGATCAATACAAAACTTTATTTATAGAAGGTTATGGAATGTATTGAATCAAAGGGTGCATACTTGAGAATTCCTCATCTGCTACTGTGCTCTGGCAAACAGCTCTTTGGCAGTGCAAGTGGGCATGTGCATCATTTGTGTCCAAATATATGAAGATTTGCCTTAAAAAAAAGCTACAATGACACAAAGCCACAATCAATTCCTACTGTGCATACCAATAAGCTGGAGTCACAGAGTTTCTAAGGCTGGTGTCAAATTCTCTGCCTTTCCCAACAACAAATAGCCAATTACAAGTTGTCTTCGTGCCATCACTGGTAGAAGGAGGGGTAGTGTGGGGAGGATCAATTCCAGCCCTTATAAAAACGCTGCAATGACCACTTGTGAATGGGTACTTCAGTTCAACTGTTTAATTATTTTAGCAGTACAGACAGGTGGCTAAAAGCCCCTTTCTTGGCAACTGGTAAAAAGAAAAAACAACACTGAGAAAAGAAAGATGTCCACCTAAAGAGTGGTATGGGAGTGTTGGGGGAGGGTACTGGCATTGCATGCTATTCATTCTTAAATCTATAGCCCCCACCCTTTTTTCCTTCTGCCAGATTTCACAACTTTGGCCTGGTATGGAATAAATTCAAACTCTGTGCCAGATGAGCTCTGCTGAACTAAATATATTTCCTTAACAACGCCAGATTAGCCTTAAAAAGCATTCTTTCATTATTGGTGTCAGGTGGAGAGAACTGTTTACTTAGCAGTGCTGTAGCTGCTGAGCCCTTCCATCAATAGAAGAATGTAGATGCTATTATGAAAGCATAGAAGTTGAGAGCAATGTGAGACTGCCCCACACAATGATGTTTAACAACTGTTCCCATAAGTGCTCTTTTATTATAGTTGAGTTCAAACAAATCCAACAGCTCTGAGATTTGCTTACAAATCAAAATACTCTGCACGCTATCTCCTGGCAGTATTAATGGCAGGCAGAGACACATTCCCATTCACCCACAGGTGAGAAGCTTCTGCCTTCTTATGTTCTGCTTGTACACATTAAAAGGCTGATTTGCATTTATATTGCTGCTCAAGGCTTGCAGCTGTAATTGTGAGAGTGCAGATGCCACATATAAACAGGCAGAAAGAGAATGCATCCGAAGTGTCCAGACTGGCATCCCTGCCTTTGACTAGCCCACAGCTAAGAAAAGGTTGGGAAGGCAAAGTGGGAGAGAGAGATGATGGAGAAAGCAGGCAAAAGGAAATAAGTGTAAGTTCATTTGAATGTTTTATTGGGCTGTCTCAAAAAATGTCCCACCAGACACCAGGACATTGCTGTCAAATCAGTTACCCAATTCATCAAGTGCCTCCACAGCTGGAGTCCTGCATTGTAAAACTTGTAGTATTTTCCTTTTCCGTGCTTCCGTATCATTACGTAAAACCAAAGCAGATCAGGACAGGTTCGAAATTTAGGATACACAGACAAATGATTGGATCTAGAGTTTGCAGGATTTTGTTTTAACTGTGTTCCTGATAAAGTACACAAACTTTTATTTCTGACAGTGAACATGTCTAACTGTGATGTTCATAGAAAGTTGCAGCATGTAAATAACAGCTCTTTAATTTGATGTACTTCTTAAATTTCCTATTTTTTTGTGAGACTGTCCACATTAAGTAGAATTAATATCACAGATAATATGTTCACTTAGTGTGAATTTCCAAGAAAAATTAAGTCACTGGTCCAAATGTCTCTTAAAAGTTAAACAAGATTTTTTTTCTCAAGGTAGATTGAAAACATACTGTGTAATCCAGGGAAGTCATATAACATGGTGCATTTTGAGTGAAGAAAACAATGACTTTTTCTTCCATATGGAAAATTAATTGTGGGGTCCGGGAGGCGGACCATCTCCTCAAACTGGGCAATTCCAAAATCAAACCAAACCAAAATCAATTCCAAATCATTCATCTTGATAAACACCAATAACTGGAAAAAAAAATTAGATTATAGTAGACATTTATGTGAGTGTGTCTAGATCACATTTTCCTCTAAATATGCATAATTGAACCTGTTCAAGTCTTCACAGTGCATGAAATTTCATATTTGTGTGTGTTACTAATGTATTCTGATTGATTTAAAACAGAAAATATTTTCAAGTCTTATTGAATCATGAACTTAAATTCAGTGCACCATTCTTTTTTTCTAATTGATCCCCTGTTTTTAACATTTGAAACTCTTTTCAATAAATTGTTTTACTGGAGACATTTAGAAGCAAATGCACAAAACGGTGTACTAGCAGCAGCACCACCACTTTATAGATGATCAATTAAGCAAGCACAAAAAACATGGAATAACTACAAATTACACCGTCGGAGGTGACGGCTAATAGATATGCCCCCAAACATTCCCAATCTACAATTTCTCAAATCCTCAAATACATATACAAATATAAAAACATTCAGGTATAACATCATTATGTGACACGTCTCCAGGTCATGACCTTTCATTTCTACTTGATTTGAAGTCAATCAGATATTTTCAGAGATGTGGACAAAACAGTTTTTAGATTTGAGCGTCCCTAGTGGCCAACCTGAACATGATAATGGGCTCAAAATTTAATCAGTTCATCCTCTCTATGATATCTATGCCTATGTAAAACATAAAAAAAACACGAAAGCTCTATGGTGAATGCGGCAGTGTCTGGGATATAATTACACAGTTGAAAAAATGACATTATTGACTTTAACATAAAACATATTTTGAAAATTATAATAAAATGTAAATAAAATCATTCAAAACATCCTGCTTGGAAACTTCATCTTTGCCTGCGAGACACACACACAGATATACACCAATGGAAATTGAGCATAGCTATAGCAGTGCTAACTTTTATCTAAACCACCAAGAAGGTCAAAAATTTAAAAAAAACTCAGTGTTTGTTACTTATCTTTTAGCTCCATTTAGTCCCTCAATCTGCTTTTTTCTCATTTAATTAATAGTTAAATCTAATTTTTGATAAATCCCACACCAATTTAAACATAATTCTGAGATTGATTTAATGATTACATATTTAACTGTAAATGCAACAAGTATTTTTAAACCCGTCATCTTTACACCTCTCATGCTTCTCCCTGCACACCCAGAGATTTTTTGCTTCATTTCTTTTTCGATAACAGGCTGATTTAAGCTCAGTGGTAAAAGTGTAAACAACTGACTCTATATTTAGTGATAATATGACTTATGGATTGTGACTGCCCCCCCCCCTCTCATCTGAGTGCCTCTACAATATATCTTAGGAAAAACAGAATGGAAATAATTCAACTCTCTTCTAAAAACTTTTGATTGTTTGAAGTAAGACAAGAAATGTTCACTTCAGGTGCATCTCTTATCAAACCGTAGTTTTACATAGCAAGCTTTTGACAAGAAACAGTGGAAAAATCTATCATTACAATGTGTAAACCCACCTTGTGCAACACCTGCTTTCTACAAGCAATCGCAGATGCCAGTGGAAAGTAATACAAAAAAATCCTTCTCAGCTGAGAAAGCACAGGATTAGCAGATAAAAGACACAGTCATGTTAAAACCACCAACATATTTCTCCGTGTCCAGCTGTGCCAACTCTTCTCTAAGAGAAAAATAACACATTATGATCCACCAATGCTCTGCTTATGGCACCCCCACACAGCACACACACACACACAGCCTTGTGGAGGCGACTTTGGTTGCTTTAGCGGGAAAACATAGTGTGTTGTTTCATGTGTATTAAACTGCAATTTAGAAGGCAGTAATCCATGCTATAATCTCTCACCAAATAAAATCCTGAATGGGGTTAGAGGAAGCTTCCATACTCTTCTATATTTAACAGCATGATTGCTTGTAAGCACTAATAAAACAGACCAGCTTCTGCTATCATTTTTCTTGTCTTCCAAGGAAAAAGTCTCAGAAGGATGCAGATTTGACACTGAAGAGCTAAAAGAAGAAGTGCAGCTGCTACCCTCGCTTTCACAGGTGACCCAGTGATCACAACGGCATCTGGTTGAATTACTTAACACTGCCGCCCAACAGACATGTAATCTGGGATAATGCCCTTTTGCTGAGTGCTCCAATCTGGATAAATTCATCCCAGAGGAATGAGATCCAGCAGCAGAGTCTCAGGGAGAGACGAGATGAGGGGCTCAGGGTTGATTGGTTAGAATTAAAGAAAAGTGTTGGGGCTGGGATGAGGGTCGTCCAGATAGATAATGAAGCCAAACTGTAAACAGCTTGATTTTGTTGACTTGACTGGTTGACAAGGAGATGACTGTATTCTGGTTTTCCAAGAAGACGGCAAACTAATCACTTTGCCTGCACTGTGACCTGAATCCCAACAGCCTCTATCCACAACACAGTCACTAGAAATGCTGTCCTTTAAATCATGGAAAAAACACATTCGGCACATAATAAATATGAGCTCTACATTTATTAGCTGCTCAGCATAATCATTAAAAGGAATCGAGTTCTCTCTCTTTTTGACATGGTATCATCCAATACAAGGGATTTTTCTTTGAAAGTCCATTTATTTGAATGCCACAAACACTGACAAATATTGGGACTTCAAAGTCCCAGCTGTCTAACAGCAACCTCTAAGATTATTTATTCATATGTTTACTTATTACCATAAATATCCAACAGGGCACTTGGCCCAGGAGGATTACAGTGGGCTTAAATCTATCATGGCGCAGAAATGAGCAGGGGGCACAGCGGCTGAGGTGACTTAAGCTGGCTAGCCTTGATGGAACAAACAAGAAAACAAACCACATGCAACCAAGCTCCATCATGAGCTGATGACATCATGTGTCAATCACTGTATGACTGCTATGCATGGTGGGAAAGGCATATGCCCGAGACGAATACACGTTTGTGTTTTCACCATGCTTTTTAATTGTACCAAACTTGAGATAGTAATAATAATAATAATAATTTCTCGCCATATATTTAGCTTTGATTTTATAATTGTTTATTACTGAAATAGCAAAACTTGTAATTGCAATCCAGAAAAGAAAAAAAAAATGATGATTGGTTTTGACTATTTAAATAGATCCGGGATAACTCAATTAATTTTTTCTAAATAAATATATCTGTAATCCATGCTTTATAAAGTAATGTGTCTGTCTTACAAATAACTATTCATAACACTGCAATGTAATGGTGGTACGTCTTTCTCCTTTTCTTTCCCTTCAGAGAGGCAAGAATGACTTTTTTCTGTCTATAAGAATCTGCACTTCAAAACATGACATTGGAAAGACATTTAATTACGCTTTGGTTAGGAAATATGTATCAAAGCCTCCCGCCCATGAAAAGCGGATTTAGAGGCGTCAGACAGCAGTTAATGGACAGCAGTAAATGAAATAAGGCTTGAGGGTGGAACGGGGGTGGGGGGCAGACTAAGACATGCTTTTCAAGACTAAGAAACAGCTTAGTCTGGCTTGGTGGCAAAGTCAGGGGTTCTGACAGGAGATGGATGAGGAGGTGGGAGATAATGAAGGGGAAGGAGATTTTAAGAAGATTGGGATTTAGTTCCTGTGTGGCAGTCCTGTCCCTGGTGGGGCGAGCTTGTGTTTAAGGCAGTCGAAGAAAAAAAGAAGCCAAAGAAGTCAAACAGTTAGCATTTTCTGTTATGTTAGAAAACAGAAATGCAGAGCACTTAGTGCTGTAATGTCCTTTTAATAATTGCTTGTCTACAAAGTGAGGGACATTTTGTACAAGACAACAATGAAGTACCAGTAGCTGTGTTTAAGAACTGCCTTGATTCAAACTATTCGTCTTTTACTCCTCTTAACACAGGGCTATCATGCTTGCCCATATTTCACCCTTTCATGCACAGCGACAGGACACTCCATCACCCACAGACAACAGATAAAATAGATTGGAGAGAAAGAAACTGAAACAGAGCGGGAGACGAAATGGGACAGTTACCAGAAGAGTCAGCATCTGCAAGGTGAGGAATGTGGAGTTCAGACTGTGAGATTGGATGTGTGGAAGAAGTGGGGAGACGAGATGGACGTGGTCCAGGACAAGCTGGGCCTGAGGTGAATGTGTTCCCTAAGACCTGTCTCCCTGATCCTCCTGACTGGTGCTGTGTCATCTGTCACAGGATAGAGAGGTGACAGCAGAAAGGAAAGGTGCCCTAGATGTGCTAAGAGCACAGAGACGATGGATAGCAGCTCGCTACAGCTTTCTCTCTTCTCATTCTCCTTGTCCAACATGCTGGTTTTACACCATTTACTTCTAGGAGTTATGAAAAACAAACTGCAGCTGCTTCATTTACACTTTTTTTTTTATAACTACGCTCATTCTCTCATTTCAGCACTTTCCTAGTGGTAGTCTCACAGGATTGTTGCGTCTAAGTATATGACTGCCATGACCGCAACTTGTCTCTTTCTCCTTGTTCATAAAAACAAGATTGTTTTTTTGTGGTTTTTTTTTTTTTTGTTTGGTTTTTTTTTAACTCTGCAGCTTTCTGCTGACACCGGCTCGACACACAAACAGAAGCATAATTTGTACAACAGTAAGCTTTATGGTAGCACTTCTTTATCCCCTGAGGGATGCAAAAGAAAGGGTGGTTGTTATCCCCTTCTTACCTGGTACAGAAAGTGATATTTTCTATGACAATAATAACCAGCTGTGCTAAAATGCAATCCCATTTCATTTCAGATGGCACCAAATAAGATATAGTGTTAATTGTTCCCAGAACTGAGACTTAGACCTGTATGTAAGTGAAAATGTGATGGATAAAAGGCAAACAACCCAAAGAAGCATGTGCTTTATATCAATATATTAAAGTGGCAGTGCAGGGGTTTGATATGACAATAATCCCAGAATGAAATAGATATGGACCAAGGTAGGAAAATACAGCGCGTTAGTGGACTCTTACCGGAGTGCACGAGGAAAAAGCAAATAGCTGATCGTTTATGTTTATGACACAGTTTGCACAGATGGAACTGAAAGACTTGATAACATGGTAGAGCAAGACAGAAACATCGAGATGAGAAGTGTGTGATGGAGTTTAAATGTCCGGTAAACACAAACAAAACAGCTTACTCTGCGCTGATTCAGTCGACAGTCTGTGTCATTGCCTTTCAACATACAGCAATGAAAACAGCTATTCTGTAAGAGACCTGTTTGTTCATTCCAGTCAGTTTCAATTTGATGCATTTTAAAGACACCGTTTTTTTTTTTTTTGTTTGTTTCTAAATTAACAAATTAAGCATCAGAAAACATGCAATCACAGCTAAAAAATGTTGTTTTATGAGCAACATTCTGTTGTAACCCATAAATCAAGATGTAGAACATAAGTCAGGCGTGAAGAAAATGATCTTGTTTACCAAGTTTTATTTGTTGCTGCTGTTTTAACAGCGTGCTTCCAACTCTGAGCTGTCACTTACCACACAACGTGTCAACAAACTGAAACATCAGATTTAAGGAGACAGAATTTTGCCTTTTCGGTGCTGCCTCAAAACAAAAGGTTACAAATCCCTACGGGAAACAGCTATACAACGTAAACATGTACTGACACACATACACACTCATTCACTCAGTGCCCTCCTTAGAATATGGCCCAATTGTGACAGGGTCACACTTTGAAAAGAAGCGGCAGTTTTGTCATTGACCCCGACCCTGCACCGCATAAACGGAGCGCTCACTGCGAGCCGGCGTAATCCTGCAAACTGACAAACAGCCACTGCTGGATTCAGCCCTGCGTGCACCTGAACATCACACCGATACCACAGGGTTAGAGTTCTGCTGTACTTTACTCACTTCTATTGTTTTCCAAAGACAACCACCTGGTGGCAATCTGGGGAAACAGCTAATCTATTCTCATTGAATCCACAGACTGTCTAGGAATAAAAATAACATCAGATAGCCTACTGTCCAAAGGCCTGGAGCTGCCAAGCTATACTCATGAGTCTTCTTTCTGAAGCCCTTTACTCTCAACTTTTTCTCTCTTTTTTTTATTTTACTAGACCCCCCGTAGTTGGACCCAGTGGGGAAGGGCTGTCAGTTCAAAACAATGTGACTCCAGAGTGAACGCTTGACTGAACTAGACTGGGGTTAGAGGGCTTTGTTTGTGTGTATGTGTGTGTGCATGATTGTGACAGGAATATTAAGCTGACATAGGGAGTATTCAACTTGTCTGGCCAGAAAGCACAGGCAAACAACGGAGACTGGGACAGCCGCACAGACTTTTTTGTCTCTAATTTCTCCCACTTTTCTTTTGGGTCAGACATCACATTGCACACTGAATGAGTATATAGTTAAAAAAACTAGTTAAAAAAAATCACAGATGGTAGCACAAGCGCAAACATCAAAGCAAGAGATGCATTCAGAGAGGCAGCTCTCAAGCCATCAAGTCACATAGTAATCTCAAGCACGCAAGATGTGATAAATTAGCGACTTGGTCTGATAACTTACTGTGTCCGGGGAGCCACAGGAGCAGAAGGACCCAAGGGATCATGACTGGGGAGTGGAGAGGGCAAAACCTACGAAAAACAGTAGGCGAGTGTGAAATTGAAGTTGGCAGGCACAAAGAAATGCACAAGATGAGACAGTGCTCCTCTGTGCTGCTGGTGGGGGGGACGATGCTACAGTCCCTCACTGGATGTCTTCTTTTACCAGTGGAAGGCTGTGTTCTGTCCTTCTCCTCTTCTGCTTATTCTTCCTCTCCTCTGTCTCTCTGTGTGGCTCTTTCCTCTGTGTGTGACTCTTCAGAGTAGCCGGCTGTGAGTTCTTCCTCACGCGCTCTCTTGGTGATGTGAGCTTGTAGACTTTGTGTCCTCGCTGTTGACTCTTAGAATACACACGCTCACTCTTCCTCTCTCGCTCGCACCGTTTCTCATTGCCCATCCATTCTCAGCGTCTTCAGCCCTCACTTGCCTCTTCACCCCCCCCTCCCAACTCCTCATTCTCCCTTTTCCTCTCTCTCTCTTGCTCTCCCACTCACGGAGCAGTCAGGGAAGCTACAGGCTCCTCCCTCCATCTCTCCCTCTCTCCTCTGGCTTTCAGCCTGACTGTCTGGGTGGCTGTGGCTGAGTTCGAGGCTGCGAGGCTGGAAGACCAGGGTTCTCACTCTGGGAACGAGAGTTGCCATGGGAGAAACGGGAAGGGAGCAGTCCAATTAGAATGAGAATAGGACTGAGACCTCTATAGTAACAAATAACACAGACATCAACAAAAAGGGCATTTTTTTCTCCACCTCCTACTAAAGACCTTTGCCACTTCTTTTTATTCCAAACACACTATGGATGGAATATTTTTTTAAACCCCTTGCAGCTAAATAAAGACCACATTAGCATTCAAGACAAAAGACTTTCATTAGTATTCTGTTTTTATTTGGGTAAACTAAATTCACAGACACTCACTCAGGGAGCCAAGACACATGACACCATTAAAATGCTCATATGGACTAAATAGGTAATAAAGTATTCAAGATTGGGAATTTTAAACAGAAGCAATTTTATTTATTTTCATATTTAGCGAGTTAGTTTGACTTTGATTATGACTGAAGCTAAATAAGCGGTGGGTGTAGAGGATAAGTTTATACACGGTACTTTTAAATCAGATACTTCACTGTAAACTGAAGAAAGTTAATGACCGGTCCCAAAGATTTTAGGATATATTTTTATCAATTTTATTTTATTTTTTTTTACGTTTACCTTAATTTAGTTTTAGTTTGTTTTACTAAACTAACAAAATAAGTAACAAAATAACAGAATTAAAATCAAATTTTACCAGTCTTACGATAAACCAAACTAACAAAACAGCAAAAGAAATCTGTTATTTAGGAATAGAAATCAAAAGCCAGAACGTACCAAACTTACTAACTTATTTATTTATACAAATTTTAACTGTTATTTGCTATCTATTATATATTATATATAATATAC
>JBAMHX010000010.1:23604110-23615357 GCA_037177515.1 Pseudomugil tenellus
TGTTGATGAATGGCTTACGCTTTGCAACATAAAGTTTTAACCCACACTTACGGATATAGCGTCAAACTGTATTGACTAACAGTGGTTTTCCAAAGTGTTCCTGAGCCCGTGTGGTGATGTCCTTTACACATTGATGTCGGTTCTTAATGAAGTACCGCTTGAGGGCTCGGAGGTCACGGGCATTCAATAATGGTTTATGGACAGTGATTTCTCCACATTCCCTGAACCTTTTCACAATATTATGGACTGTAGATGATGATATCCCTAAATTCATTGCAATTGTGCTTTGAGGAATGTTTTTTTAAACTGTTCAACAACTTGCTCACGTATTAGCTCAAAAAGAGGTGAACCTCGCCCCATCCTTGCATGTGAATGACTTAGCTTGTTCGGGTCTCCCTTTTTTATACCCAGTAATGACTCTCATGAATTTCCATTCATCCACTTTCTGTGTAGTTATTGACACCTGTCCCAACTATTTTGGCACATGTTGCTGTCATCAAATTATAGAGTTGATGATTTTCTCCCAAAACAATAAAGTTTTAATAAAGAGTGAAGAAGTAATAAAGAGTGAAGACAATAAATATGTTGTCTTTGCTGTACATTCATTTAAATATGGGTTGAAAAGAATTTGCAATTAACACACTTTCCCAACTTCACTGGAATTGAGTTTTGTAGTTTACTTTGGTAACACTTTAGGTATAGAAGGAAACCTTATTAGATGAGTTGAGTTGATAACTCATCAAAGAATCAGTTGTCTCAATCTCAGAAACTCAATCAGAAAATCAGTCTCAATAAATCAATCAATCTCAAATGTTGTAGTAATAAGTTCTAGTTTGAATTGACCTGAATTATGACCACAGAAAATCAAGACAGACAATGACCAGATAGTAAAAGGGGTATTTATTTTCTAATCTACAGGTTATACATGGCTAAATATGAGAAATAATAAAAACATTTGACGAACAAGACAGACAAGACAAACATAACATAAACCAGCGTTGCTGTGAGCTTGATGATAAACCTGAATTCTATGGAAAAGAAATGTGTGTGGGATTAAACATGTATTAAGTAAACTGTGATGTTCCTTAATTATGTCAAAGATTGAACCTTTTCTAAGGCCTAGATGAGGTAGTTTCCTAACTCGCTAACCATCATCAAAGACCAATAGTTTCTCGCTGAGGAAATGGGGTTCGTTCAGAACTGCAGCTTCTGACCAGTGGACAGGGCTTGGGTATGGATCCGTCCTGGGGCACTGAGACAATGTCCATATTAGAGACGTTGGAATCCAGGAAAAGCCTGTTTTTGGGGTTCGCAGGTTTCAGTGGTTCCTTTCAGGGTCGATGGCTGGAGGTTGAGGCAGAAGATGGAAAGGTTCAATAATGTCCAAAAGTGAGGTGGTTTAAACTCGGGTTGTGGAAAATCTAACTTCCGTTCAGTAGGCACAAGCTTGGTTGCAGAGTGAAAGCTTAATTCCTCATTATAAGTCCTGAGTGAGTGGCCATGTGTTAGACCATGTGGCGCTCCCTTTTCTTCTCTAGCAAGGAGGACAAAGCTTTTCACACACACATAATTAGCTGAGATAGCTAAGAGGTAAGGCTTTGAGTCCAGGCAAAGAAGAGGTCAAGAGGATGAGAAGTAAGGGAGGAGAGAGTCTGTGTTAGTTTTTTGAAGATAGGCGGGCGTGGCTGAGGGGGGCAGGTCTAGATCCTGCCCACCAAATCAGGGTTCTGTGGAGGTTGACTTCAGCTCATGGCTCCTACCACAGAATTACCTCAAACTGTGGATTAAACTAAAAGGATATCACATTAAACATAAACCACAGATTAAAGTCCTTAAATCAAGATAAAAGACTAAATGCCCATACATTGAACGGAATTAAAAGGTTTGAACCAACAGGAGAAAATGAGTCTTTACTGATGTGTGGACATGGAGAAGCAAGCCCCCTGTCCTTTTGGGGACAGAAGGGGGAAGAGGAGAAAGCTTATCTTGCTGTATCAACAAGTTACTCCAGTATGGGTGAGGGGTCATCTCCAGAACCCATATGGAGAACAAAGGCACCCACAAACACATCCACCTTTTCCTGAGTTTAAGGTATAGTCATAAAAAATGCCAACATTTGGTGGACCAGTTAATCAAAGAGTTTTAAAAGGGAGGGAATCTCTTACAGAGGCATGGGGGCATTTGGGGATAAACCCCTAGCCGTTGCTTAGGATGGTAAATACCTTATTTTTAAAGGTAGTGATGGACATGTGAATGAGAGCTGTATGTGCTTGATCTACAGTATAGTGCAGTTGTATTAACAAAAAATTTAGCTTCCAAATTCATTTAATCTAAATCCGATTAGGTACTGGTTGGATCTACTACAACATGCACTTTACAGAGGCCTGACAATGCAGCTCATAGAAACCAAATAAATCACATCCACCACAGCTAACCATCAGAGGTCCTGTTTTCATCTCGCATGGGTCAGCGCTGTTTCTCCATCTTGCACAATGAAAGTATACATGCTCATTAACTTGTGAATTGGATTCACAATCTCCTTGCATCATAAGCTAGAACAAATATGCAAACTGTAAAAGACCTCACTTTCCCTGAAACCTTCCACCATATTAGAGCACCACCCACACATATTAGCATTTTAATCGATGCCGAAAAATGCACAACATGGTTCTTCTCAGTGTGCCTCCAAAAGCATTAGCTCCAATCAGAGCAAAGTTCAATAGCCGCTATTCTAGATTGCTTACTGTTCGCTCCAACACCCCCTCTATGTATGTTAACCACAGTATCTAACAGCAGAATATATTACTCAAACCCAGGAAATGACCTTATATCTGCATAAGAGAATCAAAGGAACAGTAACACATTGAGAAGTCACGATAAAGAGATGCCACTGAAAAAGAAAGTGTGATCTCTCAAGTGCAGATACGGTTGTGTTCAGGAAAGTGAGAGGAAGATAACAGGGTAAGACAAACCCTCTTGACCCACCAGGAAAGACGCAAAAAAGGTCTTTATTAACCAGCATATCACATAAGGTGTACCAACTTCACTACACCCACACATCTACAGAAAGATTTAACAGATCGAAACAGACTTTAACAAGCAAAACAATTCCTTAAGTTATGGATTTGTCTCTTATTGTTTTAACCTCAGTGTTCAGCCGTATTTGGGCTACAGAATATGAAGAAAAAAGCTACAAACACACACAGTGGGAGCTGGAACCCTGGCATTCTGAAATGATAATGCATTGCACTTGGCAAAGTGAAAACTGTTTTTGTGAGGAATAATTGATATTAAAGTTGATTTATTTTGCAACACATTTATGAAGATTTTATATATATATTTTTTCTGAATCCAGAACAAGTTTTAAACATTGTTGGGTCTTCAGAAGAAACAAAACAAGCTTGAGAGTCATGTATTTTTCATATTTTCTCTTCTTTGCCAGTTTTTGTCTTTCCTTATCAACTTCTTTTATTATATCCCCAAACACGAGGTGGAAGGAATATTACGGTTTCACATCTACTGTGACCACATCTGCTCCTTCGTGTGAGCATGATAACGCGAGCAATTTTTACAATTGGATTTTGATAGCCAATATACCTGTTCAGGTCCCCAAGGGGACGACCTGGCTCAAATTTCAAATTTCAAATTTTAGGATTCATGGTTTCCCAGCCATGTGGCGCTTTGTGCATGAAAAATCTGATTTTTGACAATGTTTCTGGAACTATTTACAATTTAATTTGGATACTCTGTATACCTGTTTATATTCCCAAGGAGACGACCTGAATCAAATTTCACAATATTTGGATTTATGTTTTCCCCACCAGGTTTTATCCACGAAAAGTCTGATTTTTGGCTATATGTCTGGAATTATGTCTCTTATTGAACTCAAATCAAGTGCAAATAAAAGGTCATGAACTCAGTATGCATCCTGTCCTGATGTCATACTGGGCTGCTTCAAAGTTTAAAACTTTGCAACTGAATATGTGCATCTTTAAATTATTGTATTGTGCCTATTCGGAGATTGGGGAATAGGAGGATTTAGGCCATTTAGGGATATACCCCTAGCTATCGCTTCAAATGGCATAGGCCTTGTTTTTCTTAAAGAATCAGTGTTTTGAGGTATAATGCTCACTTCCTGAAAATGTTTCAGGCTTGCATCTATTTTAGGACAATAGAGAGGGGACATAGACATTTATGGTGTGTTCACAAAAAGGTGTAGATTTACATGATTCAGTAAGTGTAGACAATATGTAAGTGATCAAGTAGGCAACATTATTGCCTGACCTTGGTAGCTCTGCTTATGACTAGTCCTGTTGCCAAGCTGTGCTGATGACATCATCAGTTAACCTCAGGGTTACAATTAAGGATAAGATCAATTGTCCTCAATCAATAGCATTCCGGTTAAAATCCTTTTCAAATATCTGGGTATTCATGTCACAAAAAATCACAAATCCAGACAGCACCATAACTTTTCTGATAGAATTAACAAAACAAGCTCTATTTTTAATCTTTGGTTACAAAGGGACCTCTCAATTCTTGGAAGAGTCCTACTATCTAAAGCTGAAGGCAGTGGCGGCTAGCCAATAGAGGGCGCTGCCCCACCACTCAAGACTGCCGGCAAGAGAAAATAAATAAATAAACTTAATTAGATGATTTGAAATCTAATTTGAAATATAAAGATTAGCAAGCTAGATATTTTTATATAGTTAGGTAGTGAAGTTTTATGTTCGTCTAGGTTACTAACTGGTCTAGCTATGTTTGGCAGAATTAACATTTCTGCTCAGCTTGATGAAAGTTACAGGATTGGGATCTGTAAGCACAATGAAGAGGTTGACAAAAAGAGGCACATCCTGTCCTAAATAATAGATTGTGTAAAGTTCTGTGGATGCATTTGAGTTGGCCCTGCATGGATATGATGAAAGTGAACTCAGAACATCCTGGTGTATTCAGAGGACTGGTAGTTTTTGTTGCATCATTGGATGCAGTTCTACAGAGCATCTGCAGACAGCTACCGTGTTTAAAGGAACATCTAAGATTGTCCAGAATAAACTTCTTGACTGCATGCTCACAGTTTTGATAGATGGCATCATTGAAGAAATCAGGAGTGCGGACTTTATCTCCATACAAGCTGATAAAACCATGGATATTTCAACTAAGCGTCAGCTGGTAATTGTGATATGTTACATTGACAAAGCCCATGATGTGCAAGAAAGGTTTTTTGAATTCATACCTGTCCGAAGTGCCACAGGAGACTCCATTGCCACAGCACTTCTTGACAGGTTGAGCTCCATTCTCCCTGATGACCAAATAGGCAAGCTCATTTCTCAGGCATACGTTGGCGCAAGTGTCATGAGGGGAGCCACAGTGGTGTGCAGAAAAAAGGTGCAAGATGTGTATGTGAATACACACTATATTCACTGCTATGCTCACCAACTCAACCTCATTATGCAGCAGGTCACATCCCAAAGGTTAATCAGTTCTTTTCTGACCTGTCTGGATTCACTGCCTTTTTTTCAAGATCTCCCAAAAGAACATGTGTGCTTGATAAATTGGTAGCGCACAGACTCCCAGGACCAAGCACAGTAAGATGGAACTTCTATATTCGTGCTGTGAACACTGTGTTTGAGCACAAAGAAGACCTGCTCCAGTGTTTTGAGACCATCAGGGACTCAAGAGAGTTTGATCCAACCACAGTTTGAACCACAGTGAGAGAAGCTAGAAGGTTTGTGAGGCTGCTGGAGGATGACACTTTCAGCTTCTTCCTGTAACTGTTCCTTCACATCATGCCTCATGTGGACATTCTGTACAGCCAACTCTAGAAGCAGACCTTGCAGGAGTTCACAGACAACATACAAAATATCAGGTAAATTAATATGTTCATCTCTGTGCTGTTTGAGCTTGCCATTTGTTATTTTACCTGTAAACTAAAGCTCAACTTCTCTCTTTTGTTTCTGTTCAGAGATTCCCTTGCCACTTTCTGTGGAAAACGCAGTGGCAGTGTATCTCATCAAGCCAAGAAATGCTTCACACTGGGCCCAGGTGACCTTCAGAGAGTAGCTAAAGAGGTGAAAGAAGCTATACATGTGGTGTCGGTTTTTAACAATGCCTTCAGGAGCAGCCATTCTACCAGTTATGGTAGAAAGTGTGGCAAAAGCAGAATGTGTATGTTTAATCTCTCACATATATTCCCTATGATAAGAAAACACAATTTAGACTGTAGACAATTGAGAAACATCTTAGACAAGTTATGGAACACTTATTTCAAGTCCATTATTTAGTAAAAAACAAAAAAATCTAAACTAGTCTGTCCATGCTTTTTTCCGTTGCTTCTTTTTCACTGTAAGAGAATACATGTTCTCATGCCCTTCTCAAAGTTATTAAATGCATGTTTTGTTGTTCTCAATTTTTTAAAACTTATATTTAGATAGCAAATTTTTGTAGTGTTACAATATATCCATCTTCATATTGTATTAAATTGGTGCATTCATTTTATAGGTTTGTGACACCATCTTGGGCCATGCAATGGACAGGTTCTCTTTCACTAAGCATACAATCAGTGCCACACTTCAACAAGCGGACAGATTCCAGGAGTACAACAGCCAATTCCCCGATGCTTCACTGAACACCACCGTGGAGGTTTACTCGCAGCTAAACAAGAACAAGCTGAAAACTGAACTGGCCCTCATCTACAGCAATGATGAGTTCAGGAGTTGCACTGGTGCTGTGGCTCTATACCATGGGGAACAATTTGCAGGACACCTTCTCAGAAACTGTGGTCATCACAATCCCATGACTACCTCTGAATCAGAGAGGTGATTCTCAACATTGAAGAGAATCAAGACCTTCCTCAGGAACACAATGACACAGGATTGTCTCAATGGCTCACAGGATTGGCTATTCTCTCTATGGAGAAGAAACTTGTCAAAAACATCCCTGACTTCAACCATAGAGTCATTGAGAAATTTGCTTCTCTCAATAACAGAAGAGCAAAATTTTTGTACAAACAGTTAAAAGGGTACACGTGTACATTTTGTTATTGTTTTGTTGATCAAATTCCACTGATGTGACACTGTAGCACGTTTTCTTGTTTTTTTGTACATGTCTATTTTGGAGTTTGGTATTAGCGACCCCCCCAAGGCAAAATCACACCAGCCGCCACTGGCTGAAGGTCTGTAACGCTTTGTATATATATCCTTATCTGTTCATAATGCTACTGTCACCCAAATTAATAAAATATTCCTAAATTTCATTTGGAAAAATAAATCACATAAAATAAAAAAAACAGTTCTTTCAAACAAAAGATATGAAGGTGGCCTTGAAGTTTTACATTTTGATGACGTTCTCAACACATTTAAAATAATCTGGAGATGTCTGTTGAAGAAAGACTCAATCTGGTACTTCATTCCCAATAACCAAATTGGTGGACTTTTTTTTCTTCTGAAATGTAATTTTCTACGTCGGAATTTCATCAGCAAGCCTTGTTTTCATGGAAGTTAGCCTTTGTCCATAATTTTTCACCACATAAAACTTTTCTGTGGAACAACTGCAAAATACTTAAAAGGAATAGGTCTCTTTTCTTACCCAATTGGTTCCAAAAAGAAATTTATATGTGTTTGACTGTTTTGATGAGAAGTGTGACCTGTATACATACGAAAGCTTTACGTCTGTGTATGATTTTCCTGTTCCTTTTAAAGCATTTCATGCCGTTATGCAAGCTGTTCCAAGGGGGTTACTCCATACTGTGAAAAATCATTTTACCTTCTATGGACATGGAACTGCTCAACCTCTCCTAATGTTAGATGGTTTAGAACTAAAGGACAAAAAAATTAATAATAAGCATATCCGTCAAATATTTCAGAGAAAAAACAGTTCTGTACCTAGAGGGAAGTTCTTTTGGTGCTCCATAATTGCAGATATCGAATGGCAAAGAACCTGGCTTCTACCATGCAAATATTGTATTTCCAATAAAATCAAAGAAATTCATTTTAAAATTTTACATCAGATTTATCCTGTTAACTGCTTCATCATAATCTTCACAGATAAAAGTGATTTGTGCTCTTTCTGTAATCACCGTGCTGAAACTATTTCACACCAATTTTTTGATTGTGAAATCACCAGAGCATTCTGGTTGGCCCTTAACCTCCATTTTTTAAAATCCACAAATACCCAATATACCTTTACTTTAAAAGATATTATTTTCTATTACAATAACAAAAATAATAGAAATCTTGAATTTATTTTAAATTTTGTAATCCTTCATGTTAAATTTCACATCCACAAATGAAAGTTTGCCATATCTTGCCCAAATTTTAATTCCTAGAATTTGAATATAATATTAAATCATTACGATTGATCGAAATCCCTAAATGCACCAAAATTACTGTCTTATATGATTTGCTCTTTCCAACCTCTGACTGAAATTGTGTTATTATCATTATTTATTATTGTCAATTTACCTGTATTAGTTTATTTTCTGTCTGGGTGTGTTATATGTTGATGTACTCTTACCTTTGCCAATCATTTTTACCAGTACCTGTTTGTTTGCTTCTTTAATCCAATAAAAAAAAAAAAAAATAAGGAAAAGGTGGCAACTCTATGACCATTTGCTATTTGCAGGTTAGGGATTTGCCAAAAGCAAGCAAAATCACTTGGAAATTCTAATTTAATGTCTTCATATAATAGTCACATACAAACATTTCAAGCAGCACATTACAGCAAACTAAGAATGTGTAAAGCTGACAAGAGTAGCTCATGATGAGGAGGAGGTGGAGGGGAAGTTTGTTTAGGAAATAAATACATTATGTTGATTTAATTCCAGTTGTCATCATAGTTGATGTCACTGTCACAGCAAACAAAGGAGAGTAGGAGGGCAGTGGACTCAATGATCATACACTCCTAACACTCCTTGTTCTACATAAATCAAAAGAAATCAATGCCAGATTGAGGATTGTGGCCTCTGTTGTGCAAATGAAGCCTGGCTCCTGAACAAGATAATAAATCCCTGCCACATTATTTCAGCTTTTGATAAATGAAGCAACAAGGTGGAGGGGGCTGCCAGTGGAACCAGGGGTCTATATCTGACTGTGAATAGTACTAATAAAACATGAGACAGGTCTTTGATACATCAACACAACATTTCTTTTGCTATATATCACCCCATTGTCCATATTTTTTTATTTTATTTATTGTTACCCTTTTCTGATGAATTTACATAATATAATTTCAGTGTTATTTATTCAGATGAAGAATTTAAAGACATTTACACACAATTTCTCTCTTTTTAGTTGTGACTGAGAGACTGAAGTAGTCATGTCTTTGATGTTGCTCGGGTATGCATGCACTATATGGATAGCAAGTCAGAAGTTGGCCAAGAGTGCAAGAGGTTTGCTATCAAATACCAGGCAGGTTTTAGCCTCTGAAAAATGTGGGATAAGTGTCAGATGTGAGCTATGCCAAAGGGCTGGATTGGTGCAGATGCAGGAAATGACTTGACACTGCTGGCCACAGTTTGTCTTTGTATCTCAGCTAGCCCCTGGAGCAAGTGATGGCAGGAATACAGAGAAGGAAAATTCCACTTTCACTTCAAGCCACCAGCCACCCTTGCATTCCACCATGAAGCTCTCTGCACCTCTTGATTGCTTCTGAAGAGCATTTGATCACCTTTTAATTCCATCAGCGCTGTTGCTCAGCATGTCTTCTTCTTCACCCAACACCAATGCTGTGCTGGACTAGAGGAAAGTAATGAATCTGAAGCTTATTCCATTTTTTATTTGCAGGTTAAAGACTACCTTTAGAGACTTTCATTTCACACTAGACATGAGGTCAAGGACACTTAAAACAACACATTCCCAATAGGTTCATCTTGAACTTGTAAATTTGGATGTGTAAGACTGTGAGCAAGGATATTTTCAGCATTATATTTCTGGTTGTGCTTATGTTCATGCATACATGTATTTATTTAATGATCAGTAAATACAATGCTGCTTCAATTACAACTTGCACTTAATGGTTATGTCTTACAAAAACAGTTGGTTCATTTGTAAAATGTTGATCGGAACAGTCAACCCCAGCTGTTTATGCAAGGATATATTGCAAGTAATCAGTTTATTTGGCAACAGATATTCTCTCGGGTCATCCTTCTCGATTTATTTTACTGTTTCCTCTGCACATTTCACCTCCATGGGAGGGGTAGTATTCAGTCCCTCTGCTCCCTGGCTCTGGAACTTACTCCCATCTGAGCTTCGGAACATTGACTTTCTTCCATTATTCAGATATAAACTTAAAACCCATCTGTTTAAACTGGCCTACTCATTTAAACTTGTCTGTCTGCTTTGTGTTGTTTAATTCTAATGTCTTTTAATTATTTTAATTCTTCCGAAATTTATTGTTTTTCTTGTGAAATAACTTTGGATGTGGAAAAGCATCAAGAAATAAAATGTATTATTAATTTTAACTTATTTATTTATTTGGCTTGGGCAAAGAGTGAAAATACATGGGTACTGCAAAAATCGCTGCAGTGAAAATCATGAACTTTTGAGTCACTGTTACTTTTCTATCTCTTTGTCAAAAATTACCATGTGGAGAATTTCATTTAAGAGACTGCTATTAGATGAATGTAAAAGAGCATGTTTTTAAAAACAGGTATAAAGAGATGTCAAAGCCAAACCAGAAGAGCTGCAAAGCTCTACAACAGAGATTTAAATGTCTATCTATACAAACTATTTAATTCACAGACCACAAATCTCAGCTATATGGAACAGCAGCAACATTGATTGAAAAAGTTGACAAAGCCTGAGTTTTGAAAAAAAAAAAAAAAAGCGATTAGGCACTTCAGTCAAATGAGATTCTCTTGACTAGTTCATGTGGTACAAACACAATATCACTCATTACTTAAAGATGTAGATCATGAAACTCCAAAAGGAAACTGTATGGTGTAGCATTCTCATGCGCGGTCTCCATTAATGTGTAAAGTTTAAAGTTTAATGGATTTACTTTGACAATATTAATATGAAATATTAATATTAACAATTAGTAATTAATTTATACCTAACCTTGAGGCACCACCTTCTAATTTCTAGTTTACTTTGGTACACTATAGGTATAGAAGGAAACCTTATTGGATGATGGGTTGATAGCTCAAAGGATAAAACAAGCTCATGTCACTCCGCTACTAATCGCACTGCACTGGCTCCCAGTTGCCGCACGGATCAAATACAAATCTTTGCTTTTGGCTTACAAAACAATAAC
>JBAMHX010000010.1:23632948-23643849 GCA_037177515.1 Pseudomugil tenellus
TATATATTGACTTATCCATCAATCGATTTACTTAACCACTTCATCCAAATCAGGGTTGCGGGTAGTTGGAGACTATCCCAGAAGTCATCAGGTGAGCGGGTCACAAGTCCATCACAGGGCAACACAGAGACACGAACAAGCAGACAAACAACCAGGAACACTCATATTCACTCCTAAGGACAATTTAGAATGACCAATCAACCTAACAGGCATGTTTAGACTGTGGGAGGAACAGAGAGAACCCAGAGAAAACCCTGAGAGAACAAGCAAACTCCGTCCAGAAAGGCTACTACCCGAGCGGTGCTTTAAACCAGTGACCTTCTTGTTGGGAGGCCACGGCAGTTTAAACTTCAGTGAAACTCCAAACAATTCTGTCAAAGGTACATTACCAAAAATACCCACTCAGTTAAATAGAAAGCAATTCAAACTCTGCAGCATTCACGTCTCATTCAGTATAATTCATTGAGGCATCTGGAATACACATTACGTAATCTGAGTTCATTATTAAGTATTAGTATTTATTTCCACATCGTCCTTTCAAGGACTTATCACCAACCCATAATTACTTTATAACCATTTTTGGCCAAATCAACAGCATCACTTACCTCTTGCTTCCACTGAACATAAATGCCCAAGATGGTCACTTGTGATGCTTTAATCTTAGATGAATAAGCCATTTTAAAGAACCATTTTGTCTTAATTTCTCACCATTCATCCCTACTTAAAAGAAATAAAGAGCGGACACGTGAGACAGGAGTTGGAGTGGCCAAAGAACTTCCCTTTTTGTTTGCAGTCCTCTTTAAAGGCTACAAGTACACCAAATAGCGCATGGTGACGGAATCTTGATATGATCCAGTATACCACTACAGACAAGTGCCACATCAGGTTTGGGTGGAATGGGGTACCAGGCTGGAAGCGTGGTGGAACAGCTTAGGGGCTTGTCCATCATCCTGTCAATGAAACTATGGGGTTGGTCAGGTGAAAAGGCAAAAACATTATAATGGATGAGTTAATACATGTAAATGTCATCATTTGCAAGGTAAAGATTATGAAGCTAAACATTTTCTTGAATCACTGCAGTAAAAGAAGTATGGAAAAGATTACTTTGGAGTTCTGGAGTCCTGATGACTTAAAACGTCAGTGTATTGAGTAATATATCAACATTTGGTAGCTATTGTACATTTTGACGCAAGATCAAAATGGTTTCCTTTATATATGCCAAACTGTACTTCAAAGAAGCACAAATGAACTCCCTAACGATGGCTAATTTTGCATCCATTTCACATCCTACCTCTGCTTTGAGTTGTCTCCAGTCAGTAAAAGTTTGTTCAATCTTATCTCTTTTTTTTCTGTCCCTTTCTCTTTTTTTTCTGAATCAGCAACAGTGCATGTTCAAAACAGCCTGTCTGTTGATAGAAACTTGCTAAAATCTGACAGGTACTCTCAGCACTTAGTGGAAAAATGATATGTCTGAACTGCAAAAAGAAGTTGTGAATTGCAGTTTCCCAATTATGCTGCTTGGCAATGACTCCAGGAATGTACATGTCACTGTGCCATCAGAAACACACGTTTTTAAGATCAGAGGTCAATAATTAATTTTTTGTACCGGTTAATCCAGATTAGGGTCAGGAGGTCTGAAGCTTATCTCAGCAATTAGCAGATGAGAGGAATGACCAACTAATGTAACATGTGTGTCTTTGGATGGTGACAGGAAGCCAGAGTACCCAAAGATAACCAACAAACACAGGGAGAACATGGATCATTCACAGAGAAAGGCCACAGTTCTAATCTTCCCAACCAGTGGCCTGTACTCAGCCGGCACTTATCTCCGTTCTCTGGATTGACTCAGCCAAACATTGAGGATCAGGGATAAGCTGTACTACAAAGGTGGCTATCAACTCACTAACTCGATCCAGACCTTTCCAATTAAGATGATCGCAGTACACATAAGAGGTGGTGATCAGAGGTTCTGACCAATCGCAAACATGGACAAACCCAGAGCAGCATATTTCACCATAGAGGAACAGACTATCGTTCTTCACAAATACAAAAAATTTAAAAGTTTATGCAAATATGTTAAACATAAGCAAAAGCAACATTTTTGCTGCAGCAAAAGCAGGAAGGAATGCAACTCTGTTAATGCAGAAGTTTGCCAAATTATCCTATATAAATTAATGGGACAATAAAAACTGACAGCACTCAGATCAGTGTATTGCAGTACAAATATTATAGGGAATGTTTTATCTACGTCATATTTTCCAGTTGTTTAAATGATACGCTCCCATGTGAGCGCATTATATTTGTCAATGCCACCATGAATGCATTGATAGTTATTCCATAACTTCATGTACTGTATCTATTTATGCCATGTGTGGAAACAAGTACCCGCCATTATAAACCTCTGTTTTAGTTGCAACCACAGTGCAATTAAAACATGGGAGCAAGTAAGGATCAAATATGAAAACAAATATGAAAACATAATTCGAAGTAGTAACAATAAGAATTTATCTGTTGTGTGGATAAAACCTCTGTAATGCGGCGTTTGTGCTGGTTGGTGCGATTTGAAAGACTATTTTCAACAACTGGATCAAAAGTAAGCCAACTTCGTAGTACAGAAAATCCTGAAGTTATCTGGATAAGCGGAACTCCAGCATTGTAGTACAGGCTTCAGATCATCAGATGCTAAAACAAACAAGTGCCATTTTGAACCCATTACCATTTAAATTATAGAGGCAAAGAGGGTTTATTTTTTATGATCTAATCTGAAAACAACAGAAAAAAAACTTTAATAGACAAACAAGGGCATCTTTCTTATTTGGGTTAAACAGACCAATGGTATAAAACCAGTATTTAGTGTTTTGGGAAATGGAGTCAGGATTTGTGTCAAAGTGACTATATGGGGAAGAAAAACTATTGATCAAAGTAGAACAAGAGGAAAGCAGAAAGACAATAAGAAAGAAACAATATTCTACTTTAATGATCTCTCTGAATACCATACTTGGTTTTTTGATATCCCCTAAGGTGAAGCATTAGGACAGCAACTTTTGGGGAAATGAAAATTGGGAGGCTAGAAAACCTGCACACAGAGTGAGATTGAGCTTGTCTTCAGTTGGGTGTTTGTACAAATGGCTTTGTTTTAGTTCACTTGTACAGTATCCTGTATGCACTCATGTGTAAAGAGATGGAAAAGGTAGCTCAACTAACAGCACATATTAGGGAATACATGTTAAAGCTAGATGTAAAGTAAAAAAAAACTTCAAAATATAAATGAGCCTTTAAATGAGAAACAAAAGATTAACATTTTATTGGTGTAATGTGAAGAAATTAATGATAACACAGCATTATATGCCCTTTGAATATATTTTTTAGATATCAATATTATTTTTTCTTTCTGTGGCTTCTGTATTATTCCTATAGCTATTTGAAAAATCCCAACCATTTCCTTTTCAAACTCCTTTAGGGTAATTACAATGATTTAATTTTTCTGAAAACACCATTTTTGCTTTTCAGATTTCTTATTTAATGTTAGGTAGACATGCGTGGCTGTTGCCACATCCAGAAAGGGAATTGTACTTAAAAACATCTGACTTACTGGTTTTTCCCCATCACGTAAACGTATAATGACACATTTCTCACAGTTGGTGTTTCTCATCCCATCAATTGAGTTTTGATCAACTGAGGCTACGGACAATTGAAACTCAGACATAGAACTTGTGGGTCCTTTGGATGTGGGGTGGAGTCTTTAGATCAGGTTTTCTTCTCACAGATAGCAGATTGGTGTCTAAGGGACATTTGAGACTGAGTGGAAAAATGGACGCCCTCTTGCAGTGTGTTCTTTAAGCACTTCCTTTGCTATGCTATTTTTGCTGAGCCATTGTTGTCCTGCTAGAAAGATTGTTGCTGTGGAGCAGTACTGGTGCCATTTTGAGGGAGGCAATGATTTGCAAAAAATATTTTTGTTGTTGGCAAATGTCAAAAAACCTGAATCCTGTAAATGCCAGGAGTCAAGTTCTCATGAGGAGATATTGCAGTGTAGTCAGTAGTATTAATGCTCAAATCATCTATGTATGAATCACTGGAGCATGTAAAAAATATACTTTATATATATATAATATATGTAATGTATTTGTAAGGATTTTATTAGTGTAGTCTAAGATTTCCAATTAGTGCAAAGGGAAAGTGCACCATTTTAAGATCTTACCTCTTTCCTTTTCATTCAACCCTCTGTCTCACCCTTACCCTCAGTCGCTCTGTGTGTTTCTCTCAGTGTCAGTGACAGGGTCTGTTACAAGTGTGGAGTGCCAGCCTGCTGTATGCCAACTTCTCCCAGCTCTGGGGATGTGGTGATCAGCTCTTTATCTCTGGGAAACAGACGCATCCGATCACATCCTTGGAAGGTTGATGTGGGCATGAGGAGCAAGGAATAGGAGGAGACAAACTCATTTTTTGTATTCCCTCTACTTAGACGTCAGTAATATAAACAAAAAAATGCATAAAGATAAAGATAAAATTACCTAAAGAAATACATTACAAACTGAAGTTTTAAAAAGTCTTTATGCACGCCTACACAGCCTGAGACAAGTATTTGTGTGAACATCATTGTAAAGCTCTTAGCTCTTGTTCTCCACTGTAAAAAAATTGTGATCATTTATGATAAATATATTAGTTAACATGCCTCACCAAATCTAGGAGTGCATTGGAGGTGGTAGTATTAATATGCCTTGCTCCTTTCTTCTTTTAAGCCTTCTTCCTCATCTTGGCAACAGTTGCAATGAGTAGTAGCCAGGCTGACCTGCATGTTATATTTGCAGAACAATATTCTCTTTGTTTCACAATATGTCTCCTTTTATTCACACATAGTCATTCATCTACCTAAAATAAGCTCTCTAACTCAGCGGATGATAAAAATCCATCTTTGCTGTGGATGACTCCAGCTTGATTCAGGTTAGGCTCTGTTTGTGTTGATGCACTATGCGAGATAAAGCTCTATTTGTTCTACCAGCTACCAGGACACTAGTCAAAGGTAATGATTACTAGCATGTTAACTTTGAAATTTTACAAAGATGTCGTTAAAATCTATGTCTGTTAGGTTGTATCAGTCACAAAGTACACCTGTATTAATTTTCACAAATCCTTTCTATTAATCTGAGAAAGATTTCTGTCCTGTTCAGCATTTACAGATCACTATATTGTCACATGATTTCACAGTGGTGTGTGTCATCTCATAGTTTTCTTTATCGTGACCTGAGGGTTTGAGCTAGCTGCTTTTCAACTTATTTATTACCATCTGACAGCAGGGCTCTGCTAAAAGTGTGAATATCCCTCAGGTAAAATATTTTCAAAAGTATCCGCAGCTTTGTGTAGTGTTGTCATGTAATACATGATCAGGTGTGATGTGTCCCTGTGTTAAATATGATTAAAAAAAAATACTGAGGCCAGAAAGCAGTACCTTGAATACAGAGTAATCTAAAGAGGTGATGGAAAAATAATGTTCTCAAATAATGTTAATACATTTTTTGCTGGAACGAGTCGAGTGGGGAGATGGTGATTAATAACCCATTTCCCTTTTCATCTGTGTATTCATTGAGTTATTATTGTAATTTGGTGGAGCTGGAAAAGAGGTCTTCTGCCTTACACATGGTGGCTTTATTTTAAGATTGATAGGTTCTTAGGGGTTATTACTAACACTGCATCTAAAGAGCTATCATCTCAGAGAGGTTTATAATGAGTCGGAAATGTAGCATTTCCAATCCTTTAAAAAAAACAAAAAAAAACAACAACTATTATTTATTTATTTTATTTTTGGTTTACAAATGCAGCAGAATTACTCTTTCGGCTGGTCACAGGTGGAGTGACCAATCAATTACTCAACACTAGACTGTCTCCTAAGACAGAAGTTTTCAACTTATTTTTATCATATGGACACCAGGAGATTATTCAACAGAGTCCCAATGAAGCATATACAAAAGATAAGTTTGTCCGAAGTGAAAACATCAGGTCTTATAATAAAGGCTCCAAAACAGAAAAATATTAAAATGTTATGTTGGCTACTCTTTTTAAAACAAGGGCTGTGCTGTCAGACGCTACAACAAGGGGTATATCCCCGAAGACCCCTAATCCTCCTATTCCCCAATCCTCGAATACACACAATTCAATAATATAAAAGGCACACGTGTTCAGTCACAAAGCTCCATCTGGTGTTGAAACTTTGAACCAGCCTCAAGGCAGGATGCACCCTGAGGCCATGACCTTTTATTTACACTTGATTTGAGGTCAATGAGAGGAATAGTTCCAGAGATATAGCAAAAATCTGATTTTTTGTGACTAAAGCGCCACCTGCTGGGTAAACCAAATATTCCGATAATCGCAAACGGGGTCTGCATACCTCGACGTGCCCATTAGACATGCACATACGTCATACTGGCGCTTAGGGCTAGATATTATAGACCAGGGTTATTTAGCTACATTGTTCAATGGTCCAAATAGCTGCTAGCCTTTTAGCCAGTGGGCCAGGTTCTCTGATCATAACCAATGAAAAACACACAGCCTGGTTTTGTGTAAAAGGAAAACGAATAATAGTTAAGTTTTAATGGTTGTTAGAAGTTTTTTTTTTTTTTTTCTTGTCTGGCAAGCAAGTAATCCAGATTTAAAACTGTTTTTAAAAATCACCTTGAATTGCTTTGCACATTCTGCTCTTAACTCACTGAGCAGATGTTGAAACTGACCTCAGCATTGTTGCATTGTGTATTGTGCACACAGAACATGACACAATTATGTACCTCTCCACTTCTATTTTTCCATATGTTTAAAATTATTGAGTTAATCATCAGTCAAAACAAATGAGAGAAATATTCACCATCTTACCTATGACATTTATTTTAGGGGTTTTTTTTTTTGCCAGAAAACTCAGGATGGTGGTTTTATTGAAATTATTGAACAGCTTCATGACAACTAATCTAAAATAAAATATATAAGTATTTTATTTGATATTGCTAAAAGCTAATTTACAACTCCTATTATTTATATCATTGAATCTGTGAATGACTACACACTTTGACCTGATTGACACTTTAAATTGTTTTGAACATGAGAAATGAGACCATAAAAGCATGTTCCTTTTCTAATGATCTACTCTGCAGGTAATATTTCCTGATTGATCTTAATTGAAGTGTTATTGCTCCAAGCTGAATGTCTGTACTTTTTTTTATTTTAAAATTTTCTTATTTTACAACCATATTTATTGCTGTGGGCTGCTGTGGTGATTAGCTCTGCAGCCTCACTGTGAGAAGGACACTGGTTCAAGCCTTGGCTTGGACAGTATGTGGGTTCTCTCCCACCATCCAAAGATATGCATGTTAGGTTATTTGGTCATTCGAAATTGTCCTTAGTTGTGACTGTGTGTCTGATTGTTTATCTCTCTGTGTTGCCCTGTGATGGGTTGTCGACCTGTCCAGTGTGTACCTTCATCTCTTGCCCAATGATTGCTGTGATTGGCTCCAGCTACCGATGACCCTTCATTAGAATAAGCAGTGTTACTGCACATGAGCAAAGGACTGCAGCAAGCTCTTTGCTGTTGTCTCAACATCACCACAAATATTTTAACCAGGAGCATGAAGGTGTTAAACACTTTTCAACAACTTTTACCCTCTCCATCGTACATTGTACCTGAATTGTACTGCCTGCAGAGCTAAAGGACTTACAGTAACCCCTGTCCTCCTTCTTTCCTCCTAATGTCGCCTCATTATAACCTCATCATCTCTGCTGCTTCATTATGGTTGGTTCTCTGATGTTTGATGAAGGTTGTGGTCTTCACATACACATTAAACCGGGCATTGCTGCTGTTTGTGGAGCTGATATATCTCCACTCATTACTGCCTGTCAGACTGGTCCCAGAGGAGTGAGTGTTTGTAAATGGCAGCCAGAAGAAGTAACTCCTACATATCCTGAAAGTTTAGTTATGTTGGTATAGGAGGAAATAGATATTTCAGTATTTAGTATCAATTGTTCTTCTAGTCCAGTTGGTAGGAAATTGTCTGTTTTCGCACTAAGCTTTTCCTACCAATGTCACATTTTCATCAGCATTGTAAACGACAGTGCACGTAGTCTCCCAAAATATCACAAAGTTGTGCTCTCACAGTTTAGTCACTCCTACTGAATTATGTATTTACGATGCATGAGTACATAAGCAGTGGGCCGATCCAAGTAGACTCATGGGTGTTGTTCTGGCCTGTGGGCTGCCAGTTGAATAGCCCTGTTATTGACTTTGTGACAATGTAGCTGGGTAAAGCAGAGCAAAACACCCCTAAACATTCTTATAGCTTAAAAACAGAGTTTTTGTCAATCGTTCCAGGATTCCTTCACTATAAAACATTGATCAAAAACATGACGTGCTCCTGAAGGCATCTTAAAGGACAGTGTCCTCAATTAAGACAAATGACATACTTTTATCCAAACTGTGAATGGTGGAAATATTTTGAGGTGCCTTTCAATGTTCTTGTAAGTATCTGACTGTGGCTTTGGGAAGAGTGAAACAACAAAAAGTTATAGATTTTCACAAAAACCTTTTAGCACTGTAGTGAAATATGCTTTCCTGAGTAGCTGAAAAGTTTTCTCGGTCATAAAAACGTACTGAAATCATTTAAACATGCTTCAATTTAACAAGTGACCTTTTGGAAAGGAGAGGGAATCAAAATGGCTGGGAATAAAATCACTGGAAAAAAACTACATTTTCTAAAACTATTACAAAATTAAACTAACCATTTACACTTGCTATTGGCTGCAAAATTTAAGAAATAAATACACCACTAGACAGAATTCTGTGTGGGGTATTGCACAGTTGATCTTGTTGCATTGTTTCCTAAGACTTTGTCCACTTGATCAAGTTGTCTGTCTTTTACACAGTGTAATGTAGTGTCTGGACTTTTTATTGAAGGACAAAAATGTTTCAACCTTGTTTCTTTTTTTTCAACCATGTTTCTAAATAATCCAACATATTCTTTAACTCCAAAAATATGTAATGACCTGCAGTTTTCACTTAAATTAGTTTTTTTTGTTTTTCAAACGAGTACATAAAAAAGATAGAGTTCAAAGAAGTTCAAACACAAGGTTCAAGTTTAACCTTGTAGTGACATGGTACAGCAACAAAACAAGCCAGTATATGCTTTCAAATAATAATAAAAAAAGATTAGCAGTGATGGTGAAAATTTGTTAATTAAAATCGAATTTTTCCTTTTTTTCCACAGTAGTGGTGCAATGGCACCCAAAAGTGAAGTGACACATGTAAGTAAAATAACAATGCAAAATATTTCAAGCCTGTTTTAACAAAGAAAACTGTTCAAAAAGGATGTAAACCTAAAATCACCTAAAAATTAAATTGTGGTTTACACTTTTATTTTTTGCTAATTTTATTTAAAAAAAAAATCTTCAATCAAGATGGCAATCAAAACACAAGTAAATTAATCAGAAGAATGAAGCCATTGACCAGCTGCTGCAATGATGTTTGAAGTGCAGGTGTTTATTCACTCCAGATATGTTCAGATCAAATTGCTCAGATCAGCTAAGACATGTGTACCTATCTTTACAACAACAAACAAATGTCCTGACCCCCATTGCAGTTCATGCTGTGTGACTCCACAGAAGCAGGGAAGTTTACACTTGGATGCTTCCATTACTTTATCTGTTTCAGTAAGAAATACCTAACGTAAAAGGCAACATTTAAACTCTTCAGGATGTTTGATTCAAGGAAATAGCCAACAGCTCTATTGAATAAAACAATTGTGACAGCCACTCCAAAGTTCAAAGTCTATCTCATCAGTCCAAGCCGCCTTCAACTGACCTTGCCCAAAGTGTTTAAGGTTGAGCTATTCATATTTTCGCTCCTCAAAAATGGAGTTTTAATGTATGAAAGCGGAACACAACAGAGCATCAGAGTGAGCAGATGTTATAAGCACGCAGGACATTTTACTGAAACTAAAGATGACTGTGGGAAGTGTTTCTTGTATATACAGTAAGAAAAAGTAAAGAAGTTTATCACAAAAAAATGACTCATGTTGCTTGTAGGGATGCAATTTCATGTCAGATGTGAACCCACAAACTTATAACTACTTTTGACTTAAAAAGTCTCTAAGATAATGTCAGATCAAAACAGCTCATGCCAGCTGATTACTTTGTAGAAATAGTAGTTTGTTATTTCAACTTGTTAAATATTAATCTATTTTTAAAATATTGATAACTAGTCAGGTAGTGGAATTTTGAATTGAAATAAACTAACTCACATTTAAATGGAGATATTTTTTTGTTTATCAGACACTCCAGTTTATGCCTGCTGTGATGGTGCTTGGTTAGTTTACAAAGAGCTCATTTTGTCAAAGCTGATACTGACCTTAAAATATTTACGAGTTCAGACATCATCAAGTTTTAATTTTCCTAATTTAATTGTGCCTGAAATAAGTTTAGGACTCAAATTTAAAAGTCAGACCTTGAATGTTTGAATTGCTTTTTTTCCACTTAATACTCATTCAGTGTAATCACACTTTTCAATCTGCTGGATGTCAGGAATCAATTTACTGGTATAAATTAGTTTATTTTGCAGCATGGTTTCCACAAAATATGTCAATACTTTATCATAGGTTAAAAAAAAATCAGTATTTGCTTTTTGTGTTTATCTAGCTCTATGTGCTCTAATGACTGTGAGAGGGCTTTTCTTAAAGATATCATCTCTGACAAGAGGTGCTGACACACTGGAAATAGAATTTTTTTACTGTAAGGGCACATTATTATAGATATTTGAATTTTTCTGTCAGTCTGTGGCTTCAACAATTACTGGTAAATTAGCATAAGCACAGAAATAGCTCAGTTCCAACCAGCTCAGAGAATAATTTGACTGTAAAACCCAGTATATA
>JBAMHX010000010.1:23713233-23723478 GCA_037177515.1 Pseudomugil tenellus
GCCTAATCCCCAAGCTGCATGTCTTTGGACTGTGGGAGGAAGCCGGAGAACCCGGTGAGAACCCACGCTAACACGGGAGAACATGCAAACTCCACACAGATAGGCCACCGCCCGAGCCGGGGATCGAACCGGCAACCTGCTTGCTGTGAGGTTGCAGTGCTAACCACCTCGCCATTATAAACCATTACAAAGTTAGTTTTTCTGTTATTTATTTGTTATTATTCTGTTATCTAGACAATGCACAGATATTTTATATTATGATGGTTGTAATTATATTCAATCAGTTGTTTAACATCAAAAATGCAAAAGTATTTTTATTTTGTAGCATAGTCTTACAGAATATATTGCAATCCTTGGAGAGTTTAATCTTTTTTATTTACATTTTATGAATATTTAAATATTTCCTTATTCTGTATGTGTTTGGTGGATTTTGCATAAAAATTATTAATAGGAAGGTCTGTGTTCACAGAACTTACAATTCAAATTTTAATGGAATAGAAGTTACTCCAACAGTACTGTGCATGAATTAACAGCATTCTATGCACAGGCCTGTTAAGGGCCTGACATAACTTATTTTACTATTTGCCTAGAAAATTAAACCTGAGCATCACTAACAGCACAATTAGAATAAGTTGTGTAAAAGGTGTCAGATTTTTTTCAAAATATGAGTTTGATGTTACTTAATGGAACTCTTAATGGGACCTTTTTGCCCTGAAAAGCAAGGACAACAATGGGCAAATAATCCAACTGACTCAGGGTTCCTGCTTAGTTGTGGGGTTGGAGAGAGGGAGAGAGAAGGAGACAGAGAGAGAGAGAGAGAGAGAGAGAGAGAGAGAGAGAGAGAGAGAGAAAGGGGGGGGAGGGCGGGGGGGCACTAAGTAGTTTTGTTTCTGGCTCCCAGATGACTAGCAGCATAACCTTGGCAACCATTTTGGGGAATGTAAAAAGTGGACATGGACAGTCTTACATACATTTTCATGGATCGCGTCACATATAAACACACTGACCAATTTTGATGCGTATTCTGTTTCACCCTAAAAATATGGTTCATTTTTGTTTTTAAATCACCATTTTGCCAAAGAAAATAAAATCAAGCTCATGTTCACCTTGCATAACTGCATCACACTTTATGCCCCCTGGCCCAGCCTCAGAATGAAACATTATGATGCTGAATATTATCAAATTTTCCAAATTTAGCATTATCTACTACCCAATTTCTTTTATTTTGTACTATTACTGTTTTTTTTTTTTTGTTTTTTTATTGTTTCTGAGGTGTACCAAAACTGTAGGTATAATTACCGCTGGCAATATAGTCATACTTCTGTGTGCCTGATGCACAAATGTAATTTTTTTTAAAAGAAAGTAACAAAAATAAAACAATTAATTGAGTAAAGCCATTTAGTAATAATATAAGCACTTTCTCCAATTTACTTTCATTATATCAAATAATTTTCAACATTGCTTATATCTACGACATCTTATGTTTACTGTTTCAGCAAAAACAGTAAATAAAATAAACATGGTGAGATGACCTGTTGCCGGAAATACTAAAATAATTGGAATATTTGGGTAAATTCCTGGAGGTTAACATGGTGATCATGTCCCACAATGCAGTTCAAACTGGCTGAATTAGCAGCAGCTGTTAGTAGAGACACTTCTCTGTGAGCTTTTTATCCACTGGCCTTCTTGTAATCTCTTTGCTTCTTTGTGCTTCAAGGGAATCTAAACTCACAGATTTAAATAGTATAGAGTCAAATGTTTCTTCTTTTTATTGCTGTGAGCTGGAAAAATAAGTCAAAGTCATTTTTAGTATCAGTTGGATTGAACTGGCACTGAAATGTAATTATACTTTCATTTTCTTTTTTTTTTCTTAATTATGTGCAATAAAGATACATTACATTCATGCATTAACATGAGCTAATCTAATGTCATTTGCTGGCCTTTAGATTGATCTTTCAGCACCTACATTTCTGTGATTCCCCTTTCAGATGGAAAAGTCATGAACTACCACACAGTCTGTGGTTATTCTAACAGTGATTCCGCCACTGATTACCACAGTATTACAGTATTTAGCTAATGATCACGATTTCTAATCCACTGAATGAATAGCCGACAAGTAAAACATCTACAAAAATACCCAGAAATACTGGGTACTGAGACAACAAGCTCAGAGTTTAACGCCTAAGAAGGCACCAAGATATCAACTTTATCCAACCCAAAAATCATCAACTTTACAAATAGCTTAGATTAAACCAAAGCAAGAAGCAAACTACGTAAAAACTGAATGCAATTAGCATTTCTGATTAATGTTTTTCAGATGCACCTTATGATTACAAGTGCCCTCTGGCTGATTTTGTATATGAAAATGTCCTTGCTTAACAAAATAATCAGTGTGGCAAAAAAAAGAAAAAAGTGCAGTACACAGTGTGATACTGGATCACTTCCACTGAGCATCAACATCTGACTCCTGATTAATGATCAGACATTGTCAAGTTGTGAGTCCTGGACCTCCAGCTTCCTTTGCTCAAAACTAAAAACAAGCGGCTGTAGAGTTTAGAAAAACATAACGTTGGTATCATATAAGTGTGTAATTACGTTTGTTTATGAAAGACAAAAAGAAATGTCGAAAACAGAGATTAAAGAAAAAGGAGGTAGAGTGGGAGCTACAGAACAATCATATTAGGGAATTGGGGTGTTTCAGCGCTGTTGTGTGAAATGAGGCGCCCCACTACAGGTTGGTTCCAGGCGGTGAATTGATACATGAAAGGAGGAAACAACAGTAGTCAATTACAGCAGTGCATGATTAACCTAAACTAATTAAGACCTCTGGGTAATGGAAGGAAAGGAAAAAGTAGCTGTCCCTTACTTCTTTATAGTTCAAACTCCCAGTGCAGAATCTGTGCTGAGACCCTCCTTTGTTCTCAGTCCCAGTCCTCAACCCAGCTGAACAACTGCCATATCTACAGAAACTCTGTCTCAGTGTTTCTTTCCAACTATGTTTCAATCTGTATATATATGTGCAACGCAGAACTGTAGTGTTATCTGTACTGGCCAGAAAATCTCTTGGTTAGAGCAGTTTATCATGGATTTAGCAGTGTAGATGCCCCCAGAGAAGCCATACAACAAGTAATCTATCATGAGTCTCTGTGAACTACAAGATTACAGGGGTTGTTTGACAATTGCTTTCTTGCTAAGAGTTCATTGAGAGGAATGGTGCCACTCTCATTTGCCCCAGTATCATTTATAACCCAGCCAACAAATCTTCTTCAGACATATAGTAAATGAAAATCTATTTTTAAACCAGTTGCTTTTTTTCTAACTTTTTATTCATAAATTGGGGGGTTTCTAATGCTTCGGCGTCAATACTATTTTAATCTTAAATTTAGAGGCGTTTCCTTTTGATTGGTGTATGTAGCAGCTGTAACTAGCTATCACTGGTTACAGCTGCGTAGTTCCTGCTGGCTCCACCGTGACGGAGCCCTCTCAGCTCTACCTTTTCCTCCATTTTGGGATTTCCTGATAATGACAAAACACCAAGATGGCGGCGGTAGGACCCGCCTATCGGCTTCAAATCCACTCTTCAGAAACCTATGGGAAACGTGACGTACACACTGTCCAGTAATTTATACAGTCCCTGGTACAAGTGGAAGAAAACAGGTGGAAATAAGAATCAGTTAGCAAGACAATCGATACAAATGGTCCAGGAGGGGTGGGCACAGACCATTTCCCTGTCCACATCTTGTTTGCCTGATTTTGCAAGTGCTCTCACCACTGGGGTAACATGAGGCCACATCTGCAACCCATAGAAACTGCTCAGGAACACAACCTATCCAGGTAGCAAGGTTGGCTGTATCTTCCAGTACAGTTCACAGAACACAGAGGAGATGCCAGGAAACTGGCTAATATATCAGAAGATGAGGAGGAAGCCATATGAGGACAATTACCCAGCAGGAGGATTGCTGCCAGGTCCCATGTCCGAGGAGGAAGAAAAGGAGCAATGTCAGAGCCCTACAAAATGACCTTTACTAGGCTACTAATGTACATGTTTCTACTCAAATTGTCAGAAAACAGACACAATGAAGGTAGTATGAGAGTCCTCTGAGACGACATTGTTGTAAAGTGGTGCTATACAAATAAAGCTGACTAAGGGCCTGATGTCCAGAAGTTGTGCCCTGAAAGACATGTTTCTTGAGAACACCAGGATTGGCAGAATGGCCATTAGTACACTGGGCTCTTTGCGAATGAAAGCTGGTTCACATTGTTTTGAGTTTGGTATAGTGCCTTTAATTGAAAAGTAAAAGTGTTGCAGTGCATTATGAAAATGCAAGGTTTTATGCATTAGGACAGGAGTGCCTAAGTCTAGTCATCAAGATCTACAAATCTGCAAACTTTTAGTTCCAACCCATATCCAACACACCTGATTCAAATAGCTCTATTCGCTCATCATATGTCATTCAGCTTTTCAGAGGTCTGGAACAAGATATTCACTTGATTTGTGTTGGAAATGAATTTCATCTAAAGGTTGCAGGATTGTCAATCTAAAGAACTGGACTTGACCCCCAATCCCCAACCTCCACATAAGGAGGACTTCTGTTGTCTACTAAATGTTGTAGGGGGTGCATACATGTTGGAGGCAACACACACAACTAAAGATCAATTGGAATTCTCCTGAGAAGCTAGAAGTTGAATGAGACTGTCATTTAAAGTTTTGATAACACTTTATAATAAGGTAAGCAACATATGCTTAGTTATTTGCTAAACTGCTAAGCAGTTACTAAGTAGTTACTACAGAGCTAATGGGTAATTAACCAGAGATTTTTGGTGACAACACTCTCGCCTTAATAGTGGACGACTGGTCAGTTATCATAAAAAACAACAGAAACACCTTATTAGTTCTTATTTAACAAATTAAAGCATGAAGTACCTGTAAATACCAACAGACATTATCATGGCTGGTCTACATATAAAGTATAAATAACTACCATAATAATGTTATTCAGAAAAACACCCCACTCATCACATATTAATGGGTCAGAACCCCTAGTGTTGTTTTCTGACAGAAAAAAATAAATAGGGTTTTTTCTCCAGGACCTCCTCTGTTCTTGATGCTGTTGCAGAACTCATGGTGATTATAAAGAAGGACAAGATGTTTGCTGTCTAACAAGTTGTATATGCCTTGGTTGGGCTAAGTATGGTTGCTTTTTGAACACCAAACTGGGTTTTTTTTTACATTATTGCTGTTGCATTTAATGAAGATTTACAAGGTTTATTTTCGTAATTGTACGTCTTCCAGGTCATGCTAATCCTAACAGCTTCATTCAAAAACTAGTAGATTTCTATTGTTTTCTAAAAACATAAGAAGAAAAAAATCAGTTGGGAAAATGTACTAAAGCAAACTTAAATGATAAAAAGAAATACAGTGTAAAGTGAATTTACCACATTGAGCTATCCACTGCTACTTTAATGTGGTCATATCTAATAAACCCACAGAATACGTGTCATCATATTTCAGTATGTTGAAAAATGCACTGAAGTGTAATGACAAGTGACAAATTTGTAGCAACACACAAGTGATAAATCCTTTGATTTTGCTAAATTAAACTAAATTAAATTAATGTAAATTAAGGCATTTTCCAAAATATGAAACTGATGCTCTGTGATGGACTGGCGTCCTGTTTAGGGGTGTACCTCGCTTGACATCTGCTGTCCCTGGTTGGACAGAACGTCCCTGTGACCCAGAACAGGACTATGCAGTAAAATTAATGAATGACTAAATGAATTATAGTATTGTTGCATTTTTATCTCAAAAAAGTCATTTACTAACAAAAATGATCCAGTATGGCTCAGAATATGTAAAAAAAAACTAAATGAAATGAATAAATACGGTGCGATTCTTCACATTATCCATGAATATGTACTTGATCCAAGACTGTCGCACACAAAAATGTTGTGTTTTATTTCAATCAACTGGACTGGTGGAGCAGGAAACGTGTGGGAGAAGCAGCTTTTAAGCTCTCTGTCCTACTCAGACTGACTACTCTATGAAGCGAGAGAATGAAACATGCTGTCACACTAATTGTATGGCTGCACTTGTCTACTACTTCACCATCACCGCAGCTCCTACTGCTGCATTACAAAGGAATCCCAGTTGTCCAAGCACAAGAGCCATTTGGAAAATGGAATTAAAGGACAACTACATAGCTCTTAGTCCACCTTTTACATTGTCAATCATAAGGTTTTCAAACCAGACATGAATCACAGCAAAGTATGTTTTTTTATCAAATGCAAGAAAAGAAAGGATATTTTAATAAAATGGGTTGCTTTCTCGTTTTTAGGCAGTTAAGCGTGTGTGCTTAAGGTATGTGTTTTATTGTGTCTATGTATGTAACCACGAGGTAAAAATCATTTCTGAAATTCAATCTTTTAAATAATGCTGCTCAGGCTAGTCAGTAATTTACACTGGTATTTAACCGTAAGGGGGTGTTGCATCTAGATAGTGGTTGTCTACATGTTGAAGAGGGCTGTTGAGAAAATAATTGCAAGGAAGAACTCAACTGCCCTTGTCAGTAGTGAGGGAAATTAGCTGATAATCCAGTGTTATTTATGAGCTATTTAGCCAAACCAACTTCATTTATAAAAGCACTTTTAGACAGCAACTGCTGAACAAAGTGCTGAACATTAAATAACTAAAATATTTTTTAGGATATGTCCAGAACAGGAAGATAAATAAGTGATACAATTTTGAAGGTGATCTGCATTACCGTCTTGATCCAGAAATGTTTTTATGATTCTTTAACATTGCGAGATGTGGGCACTCATGTGATAGTGGCTGGCGCCTCCTATATGCCGTTTCTGTCTGTTGTTTTTCGCTCTGACAAAGATCATGTGTGGCTGAGCTCTGTGAAATGTATCACTTTAAATTTCTATTACAATCTTTGATACACGCAATGTCACAAAGCCGTACAATTTAATGTGACAACAGCATGTGACAGTGCAAGACGGTCTCATAGCACATGGAATTGTCTTGGAAGTGTCTTTGAATAGAAAAAGTAAGTAATCATTAAAAGATATTTGCAATGCTTGTCCTGCATGGGCGTGCAAGTGTTAACATGTGTCTATTTAATTCTATCAGGAATGCCCACATTGTTTGCCAAAACGTTACAGCATATGATCTAAATCAGGGGTCAGAAACCTGCGGCTCCACAGCCACATGCAGCTCCATAGTGCCCCCCTTCCCTGGAGCATTTTTTTTAAAGTATGTGTAAATTGGAAAAGATGGGGGAGATTCAGTCACGTCGCCAGCCGCTTTTCTCTGGGCTTTGGTCCTGGATGTTTTGATTCAAGCCCCAGTAACCAAAACTTATGTAAGCCAGTGTAATGTGGGCTATTAACCAGACAATCTTAGCGGCATGCTCTGGTTTTTGTATAGGAAAACTGTGCTGCTTGGCGAAGGTCTGCGCTTTCCGAGTGCTTTTCTAGTTTATTCGTTGGTTAACCCTAATAAAACTTTGCAGGTAATAAAGCCGCACAAAGAAAAGCTTTATATATAAGTTCTGTCTTTTTTTCCTTATCTGTCCGTCCATCCATCCATCCAGGTAAGTTAAAGGTCACAAATTACACAATTGAAAATGATAATACTACACATGTGAAATGCATTTCTAATTAAAGTCTATTTGTGTACCATTTGGACACCTGTTCATTTCACATTCTCCTAACAATTCATAGCAATGGAGGATATAAACTCAAACTCAGTATCTTATTATGCTTAAAACTCAGGGAGGATTTACTGTCTTAATCATTTTCAATGTAACGTGTCAACCAAATAAAAAGTCCCAACATTTTAATATGCTTTAGCAAGTATATTTCAGTCCCCTGAAGTCCATTCATAGACTTTTTGTGAAAGTACGCAAGGTCCTTGAGGATGACATTAGTCTCATGATAACTGTTTCTGTCAGTCGTGTCTGGAAGTAAAGACAGTAGAAATGAAATCACCACGTCACCTCTAATGATAGGGATTCTCTGACATTACATTGCTGAAGGTGATTTAAGTTCCTCGAAAACCATTCCATACACAGAGCTCTCCTTTGACTTTGCTAATGAACGAACATCCTATTCAAGTTGGATCTGCTGCAAATGCCAAGTTTTCCACCAGCTAATGTCACATTTCCATGTTCAAACGTCAATGTTTAGTATTCCTTTTTTGCATGTGAAGGCTAATTAAAGAGAGGCCAGATGTCAAAGTGTGCTGTTATGCATCATCTGCTCTAACCCCTTGATATTACAATTAGTGATGATAAGATCAGAATTTTAATTTGACATTATCTGACCATAGATGTTGTAACTGAACTTCATTTGAAACATAATGTATTTCATTTCCTGGGATTTATTAGGACACACAAATTTAATGTTATAATGTGAGTGATGAAGAAGAAAAAACAACTTCTAAGCATTGATAAAATGCAACCAGTAGGATAATTATTGTTATTATTTGTATGTGTGCAACATGTAGACAAACAGAAACTGTAACCTTTACCTTGTAGCTCATACTTCATATGCACAAATTAATATAGATGAGCCAGTGTAATCATAAATGCTCACACGTGGCAGATATGCACAAAACTAATAAATAAATTGATAAAAACCTGTAACACACCAGGTCAAGAAATAATGTAAATAACAAAAGAAAGAACTCCAAAAATATGGTCCACTTTTAAACAGTTTGTTCTAACAATAACAATGTATGTTAGCATATATTCATTTATATTATAGCCTTTATACTCAGCTTACACAATATGTGAGATAGATATGTTCAATTGCTTTACACAAGTAGCTTACAGACAATAACATGGCAAAAAACATGTACAGTTAGTCATGTAGTCATGTCAATATGGGAGAGCTTGGTAAAATTAAAACTGCCTGGTTGATGTTTGATGTAAGAATGGGACAGTTGCTTAGATAACCACAAGTTATGAGGCACACAAAAGGACTGTGTCAAAAAAGCACAATAGAAGACTAAAAATCTTTTCCTGGTCTGATGAGCTTCAATTTGTCTCCTCAACATTCAGATGATAAGGTATAAGCATGGGTCCATTGTGGAATGATATGCAGGATATGTTCTAAGCACAGCCTACATGAACCTTGTGGCAAATGTCATCCATTCTTTTATTTTCATACTGATGGCTACCTCAAGCAGGATAAAACGAAAGGCAAAAAGTGGTCCAACCCAGTGTTAACAAGGTATTCAAGATAATGTGGCTGGTGATTGGATAATCCTGTTAGTGGAAAAGAAATGCTCCTCTCCTTTTAATTTCCACTATATTAATTAGATGTAGTTTTAATGTTCAAGTGCATAGACAGTCCATGGCTAAAGTAAAAGTATGACCAAGAATTACAACAAAATGTGTAGATCATATAGATAACTGTTTATCTCTCTCTTTTTTTACTCATTTGTCTGGTCAGTTGTTGCAATAGCCATAGTTGCCTCAGGCTGAGACTTTCATAACATCTCAAATATGTATTCTTTAGACACACATTGCAGGGGTATGTTCAACAATAAATATTCCGGCAGGTTGTATAGATCAAATCTGGCAACCAGAAGCTCCTGTCATGACCAATTACAAATGCTTTGTGACTCAAAAAAATGCTCACAGGCATGAAGCAGGCCTACCTGTGGCCATTGTCAGTCAACAGCCCAAACAATATTTGCAACCCTGTGTGGGAACAGAAGGAGTTGCAGCCTTGGATGCACAGCGGCTCTAAAGATGAATTCAATGAATATTTTACAATGCCTTCATTATGTGTGCATGTAATTACTGCCTTTCTTATAATGCTTGACTAAGCCTCAACGAGCGGGAATAAAGTGGAAAGAGTGGATGGTCTGAATTTGTCCGCCCCTCCCCAACAAAAGCAAATTACTTTAATGGTTAAAAACTCATTTAAGTACTTTGATCAGTACATGATGCATGGAATGATACTTTCTAATTCACTTCAGTGAAAAGACTGCTGCTTTATTAAGCTGCTAGGAAATTTGACCCATAGAAGTGCTTGCCGCCGCTCGTTCAAAGGGATTTGACTTTTTAGATTCTGTTTTCCCCTAACTTAAATAAGAGTTTAGTTTCCCTATGGTCATGTGACTTGGGGATTATCCTCCATGTTTGATTAGAACCCAAAAAAAAGTTTATAAACTCAAGAAAAGATAAACAACCCATCATTAAAATGTCTACGGTCCACTTTCGTGTATATATA
>JBAMHX010000010.1:23723578-23734976 GCA_037177515.1 Pseudomugil tenellus
TCTCCACACCACGCTCTCGCTCGCCTATATATATATATATATATATATATATATATATATATATATAATACACTATCAGTCAAAAGTTAGATCCAATATTATATCCAATGGGACAGATGTTTTATACAGTATGGGTACTAAATATTTAAGCCTGCATTCCAGGAGGTTTTCCATATATTCCTGCTTCAGCTTTGCTGAATCCAATTTATTAGATTGGAACCTATCAGATTCTGGACAATGACTCATTAATTTGAGTCCAGCTGTGTTAGAGCAAGATACATGGAAAACCTGCTGGACCGAGGCTGAAGATGAAATCTAGTATCCCTGCTGTACACTATGCCGACTACTTGGTTATCGTATTCCATGCATTTTTAGCCTGCCAATGTCTTGCACCCATACATATTGTGCCCATCCATAGTAGCACAGAGCATCTTAAAGTTTCAATCTTGTCATTATTAGTGCTTTAAAACTCATATGATTCTATAACTTTTTCTCACTGAAGACTTATGAAAATAATTATTTGGCCTCATCTATAGCTCCTCGCACCAATACATTTCTCTGACCTTGATATCCGTTGTCAGTGGTTTAATTGAGAAAGACCTTCTAAGAAAGAGACAGTTAAATGATAGAAGCTCACACAGAAGCAAAATTATCTTATGCTCTATTCAGAATTTGTGTCCAGTTCTGACAGTGAACAGCATTGATTTTCAAATGTGTGTGTCGCTGCTTAATATACAAAAATAACACTTTCTTTGCAATAAATTGACATATTAACAGAAAACATCAAATTCATCTCCAGCTTTGTAATGATTGTTTCATTATTATTCGTTTTCTTTTGAATCTTTGTGCTCTACTGAAATCAATTCCTTATCCTTTTATATTGCAAGGTAATATATAATTTGTGGCAGTTAGATTGACACTGATATTAGAGTCTTATAGCTAAACTAATCTGGGGCCAGATTTCTGAGTATGACATTTCTATTAGCCATTTGCTATCAAGCAAATGGCCTCGTGGATATCAAACCTGTCAAATGTCTGACATCAATAAAAAAAAGGATTCTGCATTGTGCCTCCAGGATAAATATTTGATTTTCTGTTGTACATTTATATTCCCATATGCATATTTTTCCTATTTTTACTGATGATTTTAAAAGTTACCAAAAAAAAAAAAAAAACATTGCTCCTAAACATTCGGAAGAATATTGACTATTATAGATTTAATGTTGCCGGCAATTCCTCACTTTCTAAAACAGAACTTTAAACTACACTCGGTATGTCGTCTGAAACCATTCATTTAAAAAATGTGCTGGCTTTTGGGTGCAGACTATTATTTTATCCGTACACTGATCTTTGACTTTAATATTCCTGAAAAGTTTATACAGAAGCTTATAAGAGGGTTTGCTATAAGGCAGCTACAAACATATATACATTCAGAATTTTACACTGCAGCCTTGAACATCAGATCAATTATTCAGTAAGGCCTTCAATACTAATTTGAAATTCATGCCGCAGAGACATTAAAAAACAGACTAGTCTCGCAGCAAAATAGCCATTGATATTACATCATATGCCTACATTTCTCCAGCCTACATGGTAGACTTCTGTTCACTGTTATGCAGACCAATGACGCAAGTGCACCTTGAGCAAAAATCAAGATTTGCCCTCAGTCTCACAAGGTTAATCACACAATTTACAACAACCCTGTTGCAAAGCTTTTTCTAGCTGAAAGTTGAGCTGAAGCAGTGGTGGATGTACATATACAGGCACAGACATGTGTGTTCAGGGACTTGCAAAGCAGCTAACAAAAGTTTGACATGACCCTTATCAGAGTCCAGTAGTCTAATTACAGCTCCGGGCGTGAGAATCCATTGATTTGGTAATATATGTCAGCCCACCTATGTAAAAACAAATAAATAAATAAATAAATAAAAACATCATGATCTTTTTCTTTATCGCCCTGGGAAAATGCATCATTAAGAGTCATTAGAATAATGTGAGCTTTAATTAGTTTTTAACCCTGGATTTTCACATTGTCTCACCAGGAAAATTCACACATTGTCAAACACAGCAAACTCAAAGGGATTAACAGTTAACTTATAAAGATGTTTTTCTGTTATTAACTTAGAATTTGGACTGGTTTGCTTTTACTGACCTAGATCTGCCAGTACAACAAATCGGGCATTGCTGCTGATGCCATGTGAAGGGAATATTCCCACCATAATGAGCTGTGAAATTACATTATGAACAGAAAGCTGCAGCTCCTGTTTGCCCAGTTCCTCCAGGACACTGAGCATGAGGAAAACTCATCTAACCTAAACCTTGATGACAGAAAAAAAAGATAGGGTGCAGGAGGCTCTCAGAGATTTGAACATGACGAGCGACATAATCATGATGGCTGGAGTGGTGAATATATGAGTGCGGTTATTTCAGGAGTGGGCGCTCTGAAAAAGAATTAATGGCAAAGAATGATTGACATAGTGCAGCTGCACTCCTTTGGGAAAAAAAGACTTTAGATCCATGAAAAATTGGCTTGGATTTACATCACCTTCATTATTTCACCAGGTAAGAAGAAGCTAGGGGTAATATAGCAAGTTTGTAAGTGTTGCAGGACAATTTCAGTCTGAGGATGGGGTGCAATGATCAGGAAGATGCAGTATAACCAAAAATAAAAACAAAAGAAAAGAAAAGAAAAAAAAGTAATTGTCAACTCAAAGGAAAGCAGATAAATTAAATAAAATCTGTGAAATCAATACAGGAGTGTCCAGAACAGTGTGTGGGTACTAACCGTAAACCCACATTTTATTCCAGTAAAGTATAAACTACAGAGCTGGGACAATTATAACAGATAACATGAATGCATATTTGTGGTAACTGCAACAAATTGATTGCACGCGTGCCTGGGGTACTTCAAGTACAGAAAAGGTGTATCATCCAATATAATTGTTTTTTTATGGATGGATTGATTTGGACAAAAAGTCATTGTTAGTTTAAAATCCTAAAAGGCCCACTCTACCTGGTACTGAGTCGGCAAACTCTGAAAGAAAAGTACAAAAGAAAATGTACAGTTTTAAAGAGACAGGCCCACTGATGCAGAGCCAGCCTCATTGCAACTAAAAGCAAAGGCAACAACAAGTAAAACCAAAATGTCCACCAGAGAGAACAGAGGGCTGTAATACCTGGTTAAATAAGGGTGGGATCATGATCAGATTACCTGTCCAGGTTAGAACAATATTTTAATTAAAAAAGGCCAAGTAAGCGAAAGAGGCCAACGTGTCAACACGGTGCTACTACACAGGGTTAACAGTATTAACAGAGAAGGTATGGTGTTACTAAAGAGTTTAGATGATGGACAGAGCTACCATTGAATCACCCCCTGAAGCATTTGGTTTTTACTAATATAGTCATTTTAAAAATTTGGGCATGAAAATTTGAAATGGGGGCCAATATTTAAAAGCTGTAATGTAATGTAAATGTAATGATAATGGGTCAGTTGTTCAAATGTAATCTGATCAGATTTTGGTTATCAGATACAATCATGTCTAGAAAATTGGTTGTCGGGGGAGTGGGGGGGGGGGGATTTGACCTCCCTCTGCCTCTTCCTAGACAGATGCTTGGTTGGCTCCAGGTGGGTTGGCTGGGATCCTTGTTCAGGGCTGACTGCTGATTGCCCTGGTCTCGGGACATTCCTTGTCTGCCTCTGACCTTCATGTAGATGGGGTCACATGAGCACCCTCACTCTTCTGTGAGCACTTCTTCCCTCATTACATTCTGGATGTTGACACATTCACTGAGCTTTAGTTTTTGTATTCTGAGTTTTTAGTTTTAATTAATTCAGGTTTTTTATTCATCTCTGTTGTGCCTGGCATGTACTGAATTTGTCTTCCTGTGGGAGACCAATGAGATATGAGATTATGTACATGTAACGCTTATCAGACTAGGGCTGACTACAGTCTCGTAAGTAGTTAAACAGAACAAGTCAAACAGAAGTAGATTCACAAAGGAGCCAATGAGTGTGATTAAAACGACACAACACAAGCAATGTATGTTTTAGTATTATATATATTAAAGATATTGTTTGATATATATATATATATATATATTATATTTTAAGCCATGTATTATATAAATAGAAAACAACTTAATAACAAAACACAGAACGTTATGGTTCAGAATCTGTGTATGTTAGTTCTCAGTCCACTCAGAATGACCAAGTCCGTATTTCTAAGAATGAAATTATTGTCCATCCAATTTGAGTTGATGCAAGAACTGTATCAGTTATTTCCTGCGGTGTGTCAGTGGATTGGCTCGCCATCACGATGTGGGTTGAATAGTTGAATTTCACAATGGTGGAAAAAAAAAAACCTGACAGTCAATCGGTGGAAGGAGTAAAGTTATCTCCTCATGAAGCTGGTCACCAGTTTAACAACCACAGTTCAGATCGATGCAGAAGACAAGCAGGAGGGAGTATTACAGGGGCCACCTGGAGCTTAAAGTCAGACCCCAATAAACGTTGGCACTGGTGCCATTGATCACATACAGATCTAGCCGATAGTATAGTGTGTGTGGTTGGATTGCTGTTTTTTTCTGTGTAGTGTATTTCTTTCTTTTTTTGTTTTCTGTTTGTTCGCCTTTTTCTTTCCGTGTGTTACTGTGTCCTTTTCTGTCTTCTCCGGTCAGGTCAAGCAATACATGAAAATTCCATTGAATAAATATTTATCTAAAATGAAATAAAATTTCAAACTTTCAAGAGGATCTTTGAATATACATTTTTACATATAGTGCCTCTTGAAAAAGTAAATGTGCTCAGCACAACACAGCAGCCAGACCATCTTTCGAAGCCTGCTTTAATGCTGGACAAGATAAGAAAAAAAATGAGGAGATGGATTGTTCAATAGGAGGATACTGACATTGGACTCAAATATCTAATCTAATCTTAGTTGTGATATTGAAAAAGCCATGATTTTGTGTTGTTAATAACTTTTTTGGTAGGATCTGGATAACTTATCCAAAACCAGGTTTATCCTGATCCCAATAAGGGGTCTGATTTCAAGGTAGATAAAACAACTTTTAAAACTTGGTAAATGCTAATTATATTATGCACTTGGTTCTTTCACCCACTGCTGTGATAATTTTGATAAATAAGGCATTAACTGCTATTACTTCATCCTTTCAGCATCGTAAAGCAAAAATAAACATAACATAATCTTGTCCCCATTAAAAAAGCTCCAAACAAATTTCAATAACAAACACAAATGAAACAATAAATAATACTGTCATTCCTTGCGTAATCAAAGAATGTGTCAAAAATCATTTTAATAACTGCATCTGTTTCTCCCCATCCAGTCAGGCCAATGACTTTGTTTATATGTTGTGGTTCAGATGGGCGGTTATGATATTTTAAATATAGATGATGTTTATGAGTTTCATCTTGACATGAAAAACAATTAAAGTGACCCCATATTGGCTTCTCTGCATAGCAAGTATCCCACATTGTTTTAAGTTCTAGTAGTCCAAAATTGGTCATCCTGAAAAGTGTATATTTGAATCAGAGTGATCAAATCCAATGTTGCTTTGAAAAGCAGGTTTAAGAGTAAGAAAAAATACATATTAGGGCATGTAAAATATCTAACAGGCAGTAATAGGCTATTCATGATTTTGTTATTTAGATTTTATTTTATTACTGATCCATTTTGTGTTTTCACTTTTTAAGAACAAAGAGATCACATTTAATAAACTGGCAGCATTTCATCAGTAGCAATGCTTTAATTGAAGCTCACTCATCCTCCAAACCTAAACAATACCGACCTAATTTAAAATGTTATTTTATAATGTTTTACATTTTGAGATGTGGATAAATGTAGCTATTACACATGTCAGTATATTAAAAGGTCATACATGTGGAGACAAGAAAAATAAGATATTATGCTAATTTATTGTTGGCTTGATTTATCAAGGACCCAATATTGACTAGTGGTTAATATAAGAGTAAGCAGCTATACTAAAATGTTAAGTTATATGGCTAGTATCAGAAAAATTAGGTTCAGCTGCTGGAGCTGGCGTAATCAATACAACAGAGACTATAGAATGAGAGTGAGTGATGAACCCATATATTGTGAAATGACAAATTAAATTGACAACAACCAAACAAATAAACAACCCAATTTTTACAACGTTAGTTCATAAATGAATTTACAGATTCAGCAACCTGTACAAGATGTGGGAATGCACATAATTAATAATTTTCAAAAGAATTTTGTTTGATGTTCCAGTATGATTGTCAGTTATTAAAAGCAGTTTCGGATAGTTAAATCATACCTTACACTAATGTTAAAATCTGCAAAAGCTTGTGATCTCCTGATAACATTCCCCTATAAAATAAATGTGAACCCCTCTCTAATGTTGTCAGTCCATGTTGGCAAGTAGGAGTTAATTAGGACTAGCCACCTCAGCAATGCTTTGGAGAAAAAAAGTCCGCTAAATGAAGGCAGAGTAATGGTGATGCTTCAACTTGGTCCAACACAAATAAATTTTGCTGTTTAATAAGTTATGGGCCTTCTAGTGGATATCATTGGTATTAAAGACATTTTTTTTGTCAAGATTAAATCAAATTTTGGGTTTAAATTAGGGAAAAAAAACATTAAAATAAACACATACATAACCACAAATTAGGACCAAAAGCTAGAAAATGGCGAAGGTTATAGTCTGTTGTTCAGCGCTGATTTAATGCCTGCATTTTTCTTTCTTTTTCCTCTATAATGAACTGTCAACATTCTGGCAGGACATCAATGATGAAACATTGAAAAACAAAAAGATGTCAAGAAGCAAAAATTGCTTGACAGCAACGAAAATAGAGTTGCAAACAGACATGACTTTGCTTAGCACCCACATAATTTCCCCCCAATAGTCAAGGCATAGGAATAATATTTCCTGATGCTGTTCTTAACAATCTTTCATTCATTTTCCCCTAATGTAAATCACTCAGCCCTCTGCTGACTTTTCCACCAGGCTTTTACCCTCTCAGGTGGAGAGCACTGAGGCAGAACACATCTCCCCTGATTCAGGTCATTCATCGTTTTTCCAAAGCATTTATATACAGCACAAATTTATTTATTTTTTCCTCTGCCTCACAGCTCTGATAGTCATATTCGGCCCTCCTTTTGACAACTGTAGCATCCATCGACCCCTCCTCCTTCCACCTCTTTCTTTGCCTTAGGCCCGTGGGTGGTTCAGATAATTTGCTTAATTTGTTGCCATTCACTCTCAGGACATGGATCAAAGAACTGTTAAATTGCACTGACGTGCTACCATCACAGAGTGACTGAGAGTAGAAGGAGAGAGGGAGACAGGGAAAGAGGTAAGCCCTCCAGCTTAAGGAGGAGACTTCCAACATCCTCATTGCCACCACAGTGTATGCATAAGTGTGTATGTGCATGTATATGTGTGTGCCAGGAAACAAAATAATAAAAAAAGAGGATGGAGACACCTACTCTAGCCACCAACAGGCCAAGTCTAGATGCAGTGTGGATGTTACTGATAATGGCTGCAACCAATTGAGATAATGTCAATAGACATTAAAGCACATCTACAGTTGCGTGTTTACTGGTAATGAACACAAAATGAGCAGTTATTTATACCAGGATTAAGATAACAGGGTTAGCCAAGAATGATGTAAACATTTTGGGCCTTATGCTCATTTCCTGATCCTCTCAAAGCTTCAATGCCCTGAACCAAGACAATTGCAATCTCTACATGCAAACTACTGATCAGCACTTTCTCTCTTCACTTTGTGTCCTTTCCTCACTAATTCTAATTAATAAGCTGCATGAAACGTCAAATTACCACAGAGTGCGATCATGAAAAAGACCATTAGAATGACGCAATTAGCCAGGGGACTTCAGTGAGAGATACTTGCAATCAAAGTGAGAAAAGAAACAGGGAGGCAATGTAGCTGTGGGTTGGGGGAAGGTTTTATAAAAAGCAGATGCTGCAAAAAAAGGATCTTCAAAGAGAGGGATGGAGTTTAAAACCCAGGAGAGGAAGCTGCGGGAGCTCTTGTCTTCTAAGGCATAAATGTGACAGAGCTCCTCCTGGACCAGTGGAGACATCGAGGACCAATGAGCAGGAGGGAATACTGTTGCTTTTTTTTTATTTATCCCTCCTTTTTTAATCTCTTTTTTAGATTTTTGCCTTAAAACAATTTTGACTTGAATACAATTGCCAACCGCAGTGCAGTAGACAGCGACATCGGTGATATATTTAGCGCATTAGTCAACGCTACAAGAATATAATGCTTAACATTTAATACAATGTTATATCATTTTGTCACAGTTATTATTTTTTTTATCATACATATACCATATGTAAATGTCTCATACAATCTAACTCTATGCATTCAGCATTGAAGTTTGCCTGTTTTCAGCCCAATGGACAGAGCCATTTTATTCCAGTAGATTGTACTGCATGTTTTACACAGCAGTACTCAGTCAATCCATGACATAATAATTTTTTCCCCTTTTTATGATTAACCACTCATATTAGTTTTGGGTGTACATTTGATGTCAAAGTGATTATTTTAAAATATTATATCTTCAGTAAACTGTTCCTTTGCAGGGTCAAGTTACTTTCATGCATCGGTGTCTAATGTTAATCCTTGCAGATTTTGAATATTTCTTGCTGCAACACATCTGAATCAGGTCAACTTGCTTTGGCAGCTATTGAAAACAAGCTGTTGAGGAGAGGCATTTAGTTTTAATTAGGTGTGATGGAGCATGGAAACTTACATGAAAACACTAAACTTTCAAGACTGCAGCCCTTGAGGAAGGAAGTTGGAGATTGTTGCTAAAATCTATAGCCTACAGATAGTTTAAAAAATGGTGTTTATGTATTTAAAGACGAACAGATCATCCTTAAAAAGAGATTTAATGTCAGTGGGATTTTAAACTAGGTTCAATAAAGGCTTATTCGATAATTAAGTAAATAGTACTTCCATTTAGTCATGGTTAGGTTCATTTTTTGTCCAGTAGTAAATCAAATGCAAAATCTAAAACTTCTTGACTTTGATGTGAGCAGGAACATCTTTAATGACATATAAAATTAATGTAAATAAAGTAAAGGTGCTAATAGTAAATTAAGCTATTAAAGATTTATAAATGAATAAAACTAAGGCATCAATAGAGATGTATAACTCTATTAATATAATCCAAAGTTCAATGCTTTCTTTTAATACCTTTTATAGCATACAATTACCTTTTTTAGTAAAAAGGTAATTGTATGCTGTAAAAGATGAAGAAATATATGGTTAGTTGCAAGGTTATGCAACTATGTTTGATGAATAAAAGACATAAAGTCGGTATTCACAGTTGAACTCTTCAACCATTATACATGTTTTATTTGCTTTTTAAAGATATAAACTAAGAAAGTCTTTTATTGGGCCCTTTAGAAAGGAAAATATATAAATGCCATTTTTTAAAAAAAGGCTTAATGCTTCTGTTTTGAATTTGCAGTCGTGTACAGTTCACCAATCCTCTGTTCACATATGACGGGGGTGGGACTATAGGGGGAATGGACCTCAAACAAAGCTTGATATAAGATTGGCAGACTGCTTTTTGTCTCATCCACTTGTATTTTTCCCGTCACAAACACACTTTACGGGGAAGCCAAAGTGTTCAAAAACAGGAGATTTTAATGACAGAAAAGAATCTTCAGGCTGAGGTTTATCCTTAAATGCACTGCTAGCCATAGCATTGCTATATTGCAAATACAGATAAATGTATCATTTTTTTCAGTTTCAGTACTGCACGTGAGTGACTGCACGTGAAGAGTACAATGCCTCATTTAATCAGACAACACTGTGGATCTAAGTGTCACGTCATTATGAGCCAGGCATGACACAAGCAAGTTGGTCCTCAGATCCTCCCTAACTGCTCCTATCCTCATCTCCTTAACCCGGCCCTCCCTTCTTTGTGGCTCTAGCACTGTCTACCGGCTCCTTTTTGGACCTGGTGCCTAGCACCTCATTTTTTAACCCGATACATAGTGCTAGGGATGTTATGCTCTATCCTCTCTGCTCGAGCATGTATTGAGCATGTGAGATGGAAGTCTGGGTATGGTTTTGATCTGTAGATTCAGCATCCCAAAAGTCACATGATTACACCAGCTGAGGGCTTTTTACGTCATCTCTGTGTGTCGAGCACTTGGAGGTTGGAGGGGCTGTTCAATATCGCAATTATTTAAAAATAGTCCAAAATGCTCAAAGCAGCATGATGTTATGAGGGAAGGAGATTCGGTTAATGGTTTGCATCATTACAATTGCAAAACAGTTGGATTGAAAGCATCACAATAATATTATCTGAGATTAAACTGCATTTAGTTGACAGACACATTTACTCACATGACTGACAGTTGTAGCTTATGAGGTGATTGTTTATAGGTCTCCATGACAACGCTGAAAGTTAGTGTCAAGCCTTGTGGGTTTTACTGCCATATGCTGTTAAAATTAGTTAAAACTATTTAAGTATATGTGAGTCACATGACCCAGAAGGGGGTTCTGACTCACGCTTGTTCCTGGTACTTCCATTGGATTGATTCTCTGGTCCCAACTCACGCCCGTCTCCTTGAGTCCGCTTAGTCTGACTTTCTGGTTCCGACCACGACTGTCTCCTGGATTTCGCTTCATCTGACTCCCTGGTTTTGATCCACGCTTGGGATTAGGGAAATCGAACTTTATCTGGACAAATCTTTCTAAATTTTCCTTCGAGTCTCGGTGTCCTTCATTACTCTTGCGAGGCAGACCAAATGGCTTTGTTATCCTTCTGTTAGAATGTTTACTCAAACATACAAAATGAACTTGTGGACTTTCAGTTCCTTTAGGGAGAGATAAATGCATGCTGAATACTCTGCTTATTCCCTTCAGGTCATTTAGCTTAGCCTTTAGCTTCTTTTTTTATCAATTTGAAGCTGAATGTGTGAAGTTTCTGCCTCTTGCAGCCACTGATCAATACTGTTAACATTTTTAGCTTGTGAGAACAGCCTGTTTTAGCTAGCAGAAGTTTTTGGGCTCTGTCCAATTTATCATTAAATTCTTGGAATGATGTATTGAACTCAAAGAGCAAGACTGATCTCTGGTCAAATAGGTGAGCTATAAAGGTTGCATTGTCTTAGACTTTTCACCAGGTTTATTGATTTTTCAGAGGTTTAGTAAACAACCCATCCCAATTCAGAATAGCTTAAATCAATAAACCAACAGATAAAAAAGATAAAAATATGCTTAGTTGCATAAAGCTTAAAATCCCTAGCTCTCTCTCTTTCTCGCTCTGTGTGTGTATATATATATATATATATATATATATATATATATGTGTGTGTGTGTGTGTGTGTGTGTGTGTGTGTGTGTGTGTGT
>JBAMHX010000010.1:23754195-23788220 GCA_037177515.1 Pseudomugil tenellus
ATTGGACGAGTGTCCCCATTGCAACACTTGGGTTCTCATGGCTGTCGGAACATACATACGATTAAGAGGTCCTGTACTGGGGTCTGGTTCTGAGACATAAGCTTGTTGTACCTTTTCCTCATTATCCCATGTGAGAGTTGCCACAACATGAGAAAGAGGAACAATGTTGTCAGACTCAGGGGAACCGGTTACCAAATACTGACGGGAGGCAGAGAAGGTGGCGGCAAAAATCTTTTGTGGAGGGGCAAAGGCTGATGCATAAGAGCTGATGGTTCTGAACAAACGATCTGGCAGCTCGCGGGTCGCAGACCAGTTCTTTATGTAGGTTGCCTTGGATCAACAGCAGCAGGTGAGCCACATCCTCCATTACCCACAGCTGACATGAGTTTCCCCATTAGCCTCCACACACCATGGCCGGTAGGATCCCTGAATCACAGGGAGATAAAAACACCACATTAACAAACAGAAACCAATCCCAACAATATGTCCCCAAACCAACTAAAAAACATATGTTTCAGTGATTAACCGTACTGTTTAATGAATCAACACTCCGTCTAATTATCTGAAGAGTGTGTTTTCAAATTGAGAGCTGTCTAACAGTTTTAATCATATGATAAAACATGCACTACATGGCAGAAGACCTCATATCACTCATACCTAACTCAGTTTAGAATATTGAATAACAAATTGATAAAAAAAAAATAGGACTGCCATTAATATTCTCAGATATTTGCACATCCCTAAACTGCAATCACTCTGGAAGTAGTTAATTCCTTCTTTTCATTTTGAATAAAATACCACTTATTATTGTTGTAATTATGATTGTAGCTGGTTAGGAAGGTGTATGATTAATTAAGATTTTAAAACTTTTGCTTTTAAAAGCGTTTTTGTGAGGAAATCAAATGTTTTTTTTATGCAATAAATAATTTCTGACTTCTAACTTGGAATTGTAGATTGGAATTATATGACAATTAGAAGTGAAAAATAAAACATTGGACAAAGGACTGGTAACGCATTGTATGTTTTCAAGTGAAATGTTACTTCTGATGAAAATGTTTTAATAACTAAGCATAAAGCAACAACAGAGGGTTAACTTCCTTCCTTGGGAAATACCGTAGTTATATCCCTGAACGTGTAGCGTTGGGTATATAATGATTTTGCCACCCCGCCACCGGATATTGTTCGTGTGAGTGTGATAACTCCAAAAATTTTCACAATTTGATTTTGATACTTCATATACCTGTTTAGTCCTGAAGGGGATGACCTATATCGAATTTAATGATTTTGGGATTCATGGTTTCCCCACCAGGTGGCTCTTTATGCATGAAAAATCATATTTCTATCTATATTTCTGGAACTATTCGACTCATTGACTTCAAATTAAGTTCAAATAAAAGGCCATGACCTCAAGATGCATCCTGTGCTCACGTCATACTGAGCTTCATGACTGAAAAATCACCAATTTGACCATATCTTTGTAACTATTTGTTCAACTCAATTCAATTCAAGTGCAAATGACTGGATGTTACCTCAGGCTGCATCTGCCTGGTTCAAATTCTAATAAGAAAAGGTATACAGTCTACTTTCTTCATTATTGAGTTCAGTGAGGCTCAATGAGTAAATATGATAGATGACTTGATAATATAGTTACAAGTTATTACATGTGCAGCTTTATATCATTGTTTTGTGCCTATTTGAGGATTGGAGAATAGGGGGATTGGGGGTGTTCTGGGATATATCCCTAGCCGTTGCTTCCAATGGAACAGGTCTTGTTTAGATATGAAAGTTAACTGGAGATGAAAAGTCTGGATAATTTTCTTTGAGTTGTAATTTAACCAACAAATGAAAATCATTTTTTAAAAGTAAAACTTGGGGGCCCCAAACACAGTGATAGTTAATGGCACAATGTTAACTGCAACATGGACAGAATAATGGAACTGGAACAATTGCGAAAATATGAACTATCATGGGACCCACTAATGTATTGTGTGGTCAATTACCCCCTTTGAACCAGATGAACAAGGAACATTAGATGACAGTTGCATATGTATTGCTGCAAGCCCCAGTTTATATGATGGTAAACTGGTCCTCTAGAAGGTCAACAGTGGCCAGCAAACACACATGAGCTGAACTGATGAACTCAGTGGATAATATGAAAATAAAGTGTACTTTTTTTAAAAAAAAAAAAAAAAAAAGGTAATCACAGTGAAGTTAAAATATAGTAGTTTCCACCAAAACATGTTTTCCAACATGTTTTTTAGTTATGCTGGGAATAGTCTAAGGAATAATCTCACCAATAGTAAAATACCTATAGAAATGATGAGGAAACTAAAATGTAATCACAATTTAGAGCCCTTATTGTAAAATGAGTCCATTTTGCACTGTCAACAAATGTAGGTACTACACAATTGGAAATTGAGACTGGGTTTTTAAACATGCTCTTTTCTTATGTTTAAACCTTTTTCTGGTAGACAGTTTTTAAAATATGTTTTAAAATTTATATTACAAACTAGTTATAAATAAACACATTCCCCTTTTTCTTTTTTTTTATTTAACATGAAGACATCTCAGAGTAAACAATGTAATGAATCTCAGTGCCGCATGGTAAACACAGTCTAGGATGTGAAGAGATTGAGCAGAAGTATTCATATACAGCACATCTCATACTTAATAATAGACAAAAACTTTGTTTGCACCTACTTTCAACTAACAAACTACAAACAACAAACAGCTTCTTTCCATTTTTCATCCTATTCACAGCTATCCATTTTCCACCTGCAAAGCTCACTGTAGTCTCAGGACCAGAGATTATCATGGTTATCTCAAAGTGTGAATCAATTAAGCTCTCACCACATTTGCAATCAATAAACAGCAAAGCCACTGACAGGCGTTTGCTTCAATCTTGCCACTGTTGTCCAAATGTCCTCCAAAGCTTCTGACTTCAGACTCCTACAGAGAGCTAAACAAAATGGTTATTCTAAGCATGTTTGTATCGACAGTTACTAAGCAAAGGGGTAACCATGGGTAACAATGCACAAGAAGTTTTTAGAAATCAGAGATGGATTTGTGTCATGATTGTCAATGATCTATTGTCTTGTCTTCTCAGTCAAACAGCGAGGCCAAATTTTTATTCCTGTTTCTTTTTGTATCTGTCAAGGGAGACAGACGTGTGTCCATGTCTGCTGCTGTCTGGAAGTCAATGAGCCATTGATCTGAAGAACCATTTTGATGTCTGAGATGCCTACGTGATGGATTGGCCAAATCTTTAATACGGAAAAAAGAAAAACAAAAAATATAAGAAAACAAATAGTAGTATGAAACATAAAAGTTTCCTGCATCTTTAAAACCTGATGTTTTTCTCTGAACACCAGTTTTTTTTCTTCTCTTCTCTATTTTTTAATGCATTCATGGCAGTTTCTTTCCTCATTACCGTTTCTCGAAAAAATCTGAATTATCTTTTGATGATTTTAGATCAAGGATGGATGTATAAGAAAACAGGCAACAAAATGTGTTTGTGTATATGCCTAAATGTAGCATGAATACCTCTTAAGTCATGAGTCTCCAACAGAAATACTCTTTTGATAAACTCTATCCTTCATATTGCTATTTATTATTTCCCTTTAGCTCTGTATAAAACAAATGAATAAACAAGTAAACTATAATTTCCCAGTAACCATTCAGTATCATCAAAGACTGAGTACTCGCTGTTATGTATATGTTGTTATACTGTGTGTAATGATGTGTGTATCTGTTTACTCACTTCAAAAAAACATACCCTATGCATGTGTGCAAAAGCGGTTAGCTCTGTTTTTGCCTACTTAAGGCTATGTTTTTAGTGAGTTCTTTTCCAGAAATAAATAACTAAAAGTGTTGCAAATCTAGGAAGGATGAAACACAAGTCAAAATTAAGGCAGTTGATGCATAACCAGCATAAAAACAAGACTTGTTTGTTCAACAGAGAGTACATGCAGACCCTCATTATTCTGTTCTATTATTGTTTATTCTGTCAGAAAAAAATTGATCCAGCAAAGTTAGCTGGAAAGTGAACAAATTATCTGCTGTGAAAGAAGAGTCTTAACTATATGAGTTATGTTTATGCTCTAGGCTGCTCTGATTGGACTGTAGCCTCCAAAAAAAATAAATAAATAAAAAAGCTCATGCAGGATTACAACCTTAGGCAGTATATTAAAGGTTTATGTAGCCCACAGGTCTAAAGTGTGACGCGAGTAAGCTAAGTGTCTTACAATACAATAGTTCTGATCAATCAAAAACAAGCCCCCAACTTTAATAAACTCTCATTCAGAAATGATCACCTTCACAACATTTGTAGCGACGAAAATCCTAGATGTCAAAATATTCTTTGTCTGATCAGAGTGTATGTGGTCTTTCGAAAATCAAATACATTATTTATCTAGTTCCAGCTCCAGCTATCCATGACTGAATTGAATGAAGGTAAAGAAAATGGATGGACGGATAATATCGCTTATGAGGACAGATTCAACAGAAGTAATAACATTTAATTTATCAATAGCAAACAGAATGCTGTAATTTTTACAATTAACACAAAGCTTGTCGGAGGCCAAGCCTGTGATGATCAATGTACCTGAACAGCAGCATTCTGAGGAAGCAGTCAATGTCCCCTGCAAAAACTTCTACAACACTTGCCAAACTTTTAAAATTCTGACAAAGAGGAGCCATGGTGGAACACTAAGTAACAAACCTGCACCGATCTTTAAGAAAAACTCCTGTTTAAGGCAAAAAGCTGCAAATGTCTAAGCATAGATTGGTATTCTCAGCCGAAAAAGAGCATACAAAAGAACTTATTGTGATATTTAAGTACCTCTATAGCTATAAAAAGAAATAATGTTTCAAAGTAGATTGAACTAAAGAGGCTCCTTCCTGTATTAGCTTTGTGAGTGGGAAGGCCTTGGTCCCTGGGCACCACTCATATCGCTGGGCTGAACACTGGGCTCTTTTAGTTCAGAAACACTGAGTTTATGTGTATTCCTTGCAAAAATCTCTAAGATTGATTTTATTTTTTGCTTCTATAAATATGAAATTGTCATATTTTACTCTAAATACCAAATTTGTTTTGAGCTTCTTTAGCACACCTAATTTGCAAAATCCTTTGTAAATGTTTGTTGTGATTTAAGTTATTTAGTACCAAAAAGAAAAAGCAATTACTCCATCATGACCGTTCATCCTTTAATCTTTTTATTTTCCTCCCTTTGTTAGGGTTGTCAATTAAGCTGTTAGCCTTCCTATAGGAGCTGCCAGTGTTGTAGTTTGTGCCAAATAAATATCCAAGTCCCCGGTGAGTATGGATTAAGTACATGAATATTGAAGTTGGTTTTAAAAGCTGCCATTGTATCATGCTGGTTCCTGAATGTACTGAAATAATGTCATATGATAGGCTAATGTTCCCATCCTCCCCATCACCCTCTACCATCCATATTAGCCTAAGTGCCTTGATCATCCATGTGCAAACCCTGAGGGAGAACAGGGTGGGAGGTGTTGTTGGTGAAGATGTGGTCGTGCACTCCTACTTGCATCATATGAAACCCCCATTTCATGGCTGACTAACCTGATGGAAAGTAATAGGGGGACCAGGGAAATGAAGTGACATGGCCAATAACTTTCATTATGTGTCTGTAACCTTGTCACATTTACTAATTAATTTTCCACTGGCAATCATACACCACAACGAGGACTAGAGAGAAAGATCCCGAGTAATCTCTTTTCATTGGCTTCGGTACAGCATTTGTGGAATAGCTTTGGAAACAGGGGACAAACAAATAATGCTGATACTCAGGCCTTAGGTTAGATTTGCTGGTGGAGACCAATTTATCTGTTTGCTTTTGCAGAGTAAGATTTGTCTATACCCTTCTCAGCTCCTTTTTATAGATCATAGTCTCGGATGGAGTCTGTCTTTTTTTCTCACACCCATATACATTAACTGTAACCAGCAAAATGATTCGTCTTCTGAAGTTATGCTTTTCTTAGTTTTGTTGTGTTGTTCAGCATCAGTGTATAAGAGGTACACTCTCCAATTATTGATTCCAATCCATATTAGGCAAGTCAACACACTCGCCTTGCTTTAAATGCTTGTTTAGCTTGTTTTCTCTGCTTTTCATCATGCTTGAAGTTGTTACATTGTGTAGAAAGACAACTAGGGGTTGTGGAAAAAGCAGAATTTTATAGCATATTTCACAATGGAAGCAAAACACAACAGCAGAATGGATCAATTAGCTTATTTTATCTAATGATGTGGATTTATGTAAACTGATTCAAATAAGAAGAATCAGCAGAATGAATAATAGATCACAAGGATGAATCTAAAAATGGGGTGAGAGAACAGAACGCTCCCTATCAGTTCTCATCTTTACATCACAGCTGGTACCAAACAGTGGCCTGTTTATTGCTTAGCTGTACAATGTTAGACAGGAATTTCTGAAGCCCATTATAACTTTAGTGTATTCCCTGTCATTACAGCTATTTTTACCCCATCAAAACACAATTAAACCTTATACTGCAACTCTTGGCTACTGATGCCAAAGTCTTTCAACAACAAGAACACACTCAGCCCCATTTAAAGAAACCCATTGGGGGTTAAATGATACAGGGAGGATAGCATTTCAGCATCACCTAGTGGCAGCTTCTGACATGACAAATTCTCTGTGGATTGTAAACGGCAGCCTACAGATCTCAGGTTAAGGTAAAACAAGAAAGGTAAGTTCAAGGCACCTATTAAGCCATTATTGGCTCAGAATATGTACAATGAGCTAATACAGTTTTTACTCTAATGATATCTGTCAGAAACTGCAAACAGAATGTGAAGAGAATTAAAGACAGTTGATGTTTTTAATTTTTTTTATTGTTATCATTAATATAGCCATTTCCTGCTTTCAAAAGCATTAGAGAAGCAGCACAGGGATGGCTCATAAGCCAAATGATAGGGCATAAAAGTATCATTAGTGAAATAATGAAATGAAAAGCCAATGGGCAATGAAAATATATAGGGAAACAATGTCATAATATCGCAGCTCAATATGTATTAAATTTCTCTATGGCATCTCAACAAATCCAAAATACTACATCCAATAATGTTTTAGTCATCTTTCAATTAGATCATATATGATGATAGTTTTCCTTCTTGAAAGCAAACAAAAGAGATTGCTACAAGTGACAGCCAATTAGACACATTCTGATGAAGTGCCACTTCCCAGATAAATGGATCCTGAGAAAGTAATTCTGGCAAATATCTCTTTCTGTGTCTTCATTATTGTATTATGTTTCCTTGCTGATGCTATAACCCTGTACTGACAGTGGAATCATTGTGGGAACTACCTTTTAATCCATTCCACTTCATGTCCAACATTTGTGTGTGCGTGTGTGTGTGTGTGTGGGGGGGGGGGGGGTGTTTTTGTGCGAATATATGCAAAGAGAAAGGGAACCACATCCAAACCCTGCCAACCCCTGGACAGTGCTTGCTATCGAGCACACTGGTGAAAAAAAAGAGACTCCTTAACTATAGAGTTTCATTTTGGTGTTAAGCCTCAGCATACCACAGAGACCAGAGAACACACTGATGATGAAAAAGAATGTCCTAGATTTTCAGAGAAGGAAGGGGGAAGGGTACGGGGATAAAAGAGATTAAAGGATATGTTTTGACAGTGGTAGCCCGATTCAGACAAAGTCCCTCACCGCAGTAAAGGTCTACATCCTTTCTAACCATAGTATGAAACAGGATGCAGGTCATATTGTGAAAGTATTTTTAGATGCCCCATTTATTAAATAAATATTGTCTTATGGTTCATTTGCTGTCATAGCTAACTAGCTAAAATGGTATATTAAGCTGCCAACAGACTCATCACAAATAAAACATATTGTCCCTCATAGATAATCTGTCCATTTCTCATCTGCCCTGTACTTTTGTTTCCTCACATGTCAATCGTTAACCAAGAGCTTCTCCTCCTTCTCACACCTCATCTATGAGCTGTTTCTTTAGTCTTCATCGCCTCTTTTCTCATGCACAAAGGAATAATAAGGAGTTCAAAAGTTGGTGGTACCATGCTAGCTATTCATTATAAGCTGCCCATGATTCCTGGTGATGCCAGGTGAGACATGCAGAAGGAAAGAGGAAGGGTGAGAAAACGGGGGAAATCGACAAGGAAGAAAAAAGAAAAAGCCTTGGTCATTTCAAGGTTGTCGTGTGTCCTGCTGTCCAGCTTCCTGTCCAGACACAGCTGTCTCTGCATGACTCCGTTCACATTAACTTGGTTATCATGAGCTACAATAAAGCAAGACAACACTCAAGGTTTTGTACATTTAACAAGAAGCTTATGCTCTACATCTTCCTTATATTTTATTTGTGATTCTAGCTGTTTGCTGCTGTCTTTACAGGCTGTAATGCTTTTGATGCGTTTATGTAAAGCACTTTGATTTGTCTTGTACATGAAATGTGCTATACAAATAAACATCCCTTGTTTTGCCTTTAGGAAGCTAATTATTTGTGAATAAATCCATACTTTGTTTTTATGTAAAGCCCTTTGAATTGTCTTGTATACAAGATGTGCTGTACAAATAAACGTGGCTTTCCTATTGTGTACTTGTCTACTTTATTTATTTTTTATAATGTGTTCTCACCCAAATTCACTTTTGTTCTTTTCCCATCAATCTTTTTTTGTTTACTTAATTTGTACATGGAAGTGGAGGCCATACAAGCTCAGAAAGTAAGAGAGGAAAGGACTATGCAGCACTGATGTGCCCTGACTTTTCATTGTGAAAAACGTAGATTATTCCATGTAAATGGTTTAAATAATCATTACTTCAATTCAGTTCAGCTTTATTTATAACAATGGCAATAATGTCATCACAAGGCACTTTATAGACACATAACATTACTTTTCAATATTTTTTATTTTGGTTTGGTTTGGTTTAATATTTTTTATTAATTTTAGAACATACGTTACAGGTTAAAATGACAACACTAGATTTATCAACACAAGATTTAACTCCTGTGACAAACTGAAATTTAGTTTTCATTTGTCACTTTCATGGCTAAAACTATCCATGCAAAAATGTATTTATACACACACACATATATGTATGTATGTAAGTATATACACACACACACACACATAGCAACTGATGCTCATATGCCACTGTTGGTTTAGCAGCAGATAGTGATCCTCAATGGCATAACAACATGTAGTATATCTGTGTAATGTTTGTTCACAATGTTTGTATAGTTTCCCAAAGCTAAGCTGTGTTCACGTGGACGATGTATATTCAGGTGTTAATGTTTAGACATCAAATTAATTTATGGCAAACTTTTGTTGGGTGATATGTAAACTGATCTGAATTTAGAAGCAGCATAATCTGAGGGATAAACTTAAGTTGGAAAGTTTGCACTTGATCTCTAGAGCATATTTGACATATGGTGGTCAACGATTTCTCTGCGTAACTGCATAATGTATTGAAATATTAGCAGAATAGTTGAGAAGATGGAATCTTGCATCAGACAGGATCGCAATAGCAGCCCTCTCCCAAAAAGCCTGCAAATCATTCTTCTCACTTCCAAAGAGAATGAAAATAAGAATGCAGCTTCATTCTGAATGAACTTGACTCAACACTTCCCAATTCAAGTCCCAGAACATAACGAACTGCCACCACTAGACCTAGACTAGAAGGCTGTAGCTCGGGGGGTAAGAACAGTTGTCTGCCAACCCGAAGGTTGGCGGTTCGATTCCAGGCTTCCCCTGACTACATGCTGAAGTGTCCTTGGGTAAGACACTGAACCCAATGACCCAAAAAATGTAAGTCGCTTTGGATAAAAGCGTCTGCTAAATGACTGTAATGTAATGTAATGTAGACCTTACCAGCCTTCATTGCAACAGTATTGTCTTCCAGGAACAAATATTACTTTGGCCAGAACATCAAGTTGCTGATGCCAAAGGAGTATCTTAGAGATGTTACAGATCTGACAACACTGCAGTGTTTAAAACCCGAGGAATGAGAACTGAACTGTGCTGAAAGTGGAAAATGTGCTTTTAACTGTAAGTTCAGATGAATTCCCTTGTCTTTGTAGGATATTCGGATATTGTTTTGAGCTGATCTCTTAACAGCATGCAGCACAGCAAAAGTCTAGAGACTCTAAATCGAGAGCTTTGTGAAGGGTACCCCAGCATGTTTGTCTCTGAGCTACTGGAATCTACTCATTGCCCAGTATGGAAGTACTATGAGCAAGAACAATGAGGAGTAAGAACAAGGGAATGAAAGATCAGTTATTACAAGAGCAAGTAGGGGGCACTGCAAGGCAAACATAGGAAAAACACAAAACTTTTTTTTTTCTCCACAAAACTTTTTTAAACATTCACAGGTAAATACACATATGTTTTTCACACTCATTCTTTGATTTTGCTACCCTGAGCTTGTCCTTAGCACTGTTCATAGCCTGAGGCAATACCTGGGGCAAAAGACTTTAGAGGGCTCTGACTCTGAAGCATCCACAGTGGGCGGGAGAGCCAAACTAAAGATTATAGAAACGCACTGGGCATGCTTGTGCACTTATGTGTTTGTGTATCTATAGGAAAGACAACTTAAGAAAGAAAGACAAACACACACTGGCATGAGCCTCACTTAGGATGCTCCGGGGACATTACAGATGCCACTAGACTGAGGTACATGCAGTAGAGCGAATGAAATGTGAAGATACTACAGACGGAGTTTTACAAAACAACAGGGGTGCAGACCTGAATTGGAAAGATCCTTTAGTTTAAGGATTTATTTCACATTTCCTGCTGTTCTGTCTTAGTTAGCTTTATCATAGAGATAGAGAGATATAGATATAGAAAGTTCTGTAAATACACTATAAAAAAGAACTCTCAATTACCCAGCTGCAAAAACAAATCAAGCCAAAGCAGGTCATATTACATTAAAAGCTAATTAGGAGTCTGCAAAAAGAAGTCTGACCAGTAGCCCATCAATGTGACTCAATAAAGCAATTAAAGCCAGCCGTTGAAGATTAAAAGAGGACAAATAATTTGTGCTAAAATTACTGGTGTATTTGTGGAATAAAAAGAAGGAAAAAGAAAACCATGATAATTAGGAAATGCTAAAAAGAAGCCATTACTGTGAGTCTTGTATTGCAGTAATGCATGAAATAAGTGTGGCTCCATCAACAGCTTGAAATTATGTGCAATCCCCGTGGTAACGATGCTATGAGAAAGGTTTCTTTGTTGCTGTGAATGCATGAATTCTTAATGTTATGACCGCTGGATGAAAATATAAGAAACAAAAGCATGTTCTGGAAGAGGATGGGGCACCTACTCTGCTTTATCTGGTTCTGGAAACTTCACAGCACTGTCACTCTACTGTCAGGAGTGAAAACCTGATGTAAACAGATGAAATCGCCTCCATTAGATCAAAGCACAATGATTTTTTTACTCACAGGTGCAGCCGGACAGACGACCCCCTCGTCCAGAGCGGTGATCATTTCCACCAGTCAATAAAAATGCCATGTGCCTAGATGCTACGGTTTTCATCCAGCTGACTTTTGTGAGACAGTGAGACAATATGAAAAAGCCACACTGCATTTTTGCTGTCAGTTTTGGAACCTCAATGTTCCAGTTTTTCATCTTGAATTAGATCTTTGAAAATAAACTTTCATGTTTTGCTGACTATTGTAGCCGATGTCAATATGTATCTGCAACTAATCAGATGTTTGTCCTTTTTTACTTTTGATTGAAAGTGTTGCTTAATTGTTCATAAGTTTTACGCAGACATCTTTTGTTTACTTACAAGCAAGGAGTACAATGTAACCCCAAATAAGAGCCCTTGTCAATGGTATATTCCATCTGTAAACTGGTTGCTGGGGCAGACAATGGCTACCCACAACCTTTAATGTATTACTATAAATTGGTTAATAGATACAGGATGAATTCATCTCCAAAAGTTGCATGTGTGTTGTTTACCGGAAAAGATGCAAGATGTGACATAAATAATGAGTTTTGAGCCCTAAGTTAGCACGTGAGCAATGACAACCCCATCCCCACTAAAAAAAACAAAAAAACAACAGTATTAGTCCAGTGTCCAGTGGGACAGAGAATGACAATGATACTACACAAACGTCATATTGCCTCACCATGTCATTTAATCAGTCATTTAGACACCTCAGAATACCTTAACCTTAATTAATGTCTGGCTGAAATTGCTGAAGATTATGTTTTCTGAGCTAATGTTGTTCTGACCTTAGTACGCCATCTGTCTGAGTTGTGTCCTTCCCATCATGAAAAATGTTTAGACAGGACATAGGTTTCTGTGTGTAACAGAACAGTCTCCACATTTTGTGATGCACACAACCAAAATCATTAAACGAAGATGTCTCCAAGGGGCTGGTTAGAATTACTTCGGACTTTTATGTGACAACAGCTCTCTGAAATGATTCTCCCTTGTATCTTGTCTGTCTGTCTTTCATGTATTTGTCTCACTCTGTGTTTTAATGTTAATGTATATTCAACTTCATTTATTCTTAATTTATTAAAATTTATACTCTTCTCAATCCAGGAACCAGTCTCCTCATCCTTGACAAGAAAAACAGCCATTACAGTTGGTTCCTGGATTTTCCTTTAACTACAAAGCAATATTTGCACCTTAATCAGCCAAATTTGTGCTGTTCTACTTTTAAGTGTCCAACACCTGGATCAGATAACAATTAATTATTCTATGAAGAGTGTTTGGTGCCCCTCTACATTTTCCTGCCTGGGTGTGGCACTCTGCAGATGGCTTTCTTTGCCATGACGTCTAAAGAAATAGGTCATTTTTCTTAACCAGTTTCTTGGAAAGCTTCAATGCTTCACGAGGCTTCATCTGGCCATCAAAACACACCACCATCTATTCTCAGCTTATAGTCCATGGAACTACATCCTTAGACATACCTGGTCTTGCCCATGAAGCAATTCTGTCCTCAGAACAAACCTGATTCCCTCATTCTTTTTCTATTCTTTTTCATCCTCTGGTCTCTCATCTGAGCCAATAAAAAGGTTCATAGCTGTCCATTGCCAATCTAAAGCCACATGGGTATGGTGGCATCAGTGTTGATTACCACTCTCATGAAGATAAAACACAGCAAGTGTGAAAAAATCTTCAAAGCAAGTAAACTCTTTACAAAATACTTAAAAAGATTATAAAATGGCAACCTAAATATACTATAATAAGGACAATTGATCAAGATTGTTGGCACAGATCCTGTCCCACATCGACAAATATTCTAACAGTATAAGAAAAAAGAGAGAATACACCAAAATGTATGTCAGCATTTACATTTGCATCAATGCAAATATTATTCTGGCTTTATTGTTGAGTAGGAAGAGAGAGTGGAAGGCCACACATGTAAAGCAGACAAGACGAAAATGATGAAAGCAGCCTAACAAAGAAAATGTCACATAGTGATCTTAAAATAAAAAAGAACTGAACTAATTCTGCTCTGTTGTTGTTTATATGATGCCTGTGCCTCTATCTTTTATTCATCAAGACGCAAGGCGGCTGGAGGTTCTCTGTCTTTCTCTCATACCCACTCCCTCAAATCTCATTTCAAACAGAACCCATTGAGCCGTGGAACTGCATTCTGAATCACAATGAACTTGTTTTTTTGCAGCAAGAAAAGGATAGAGGCAAGAAAAAAATGACAAGACTGAAGCTTTACCGCGGCAAACAGATAGAAAAAGGGGGTGAATGGGGCTTTCTAAATGTTACCTGACAATCACCACTATGCAGCAGGCAAAGATGTGGATTCATAAAACAGGAAGTAGATCACTTGTTTTGGTTCTGAGAGCAGGCCACCACTTCAAAGTCAGTCAGCCTCAACAATGTGTGCAGTGATTTCTAATACCAGCAGAAATGGTTACCTATGCTAACACAGACAGCACAACTGGTAGTTTGACACAAACAGCCCTTAAAAAGCCCTTAATTTGGGAGGAGATTTCCAGAGGCATTGAAGACTAATTGAGTTAGTCATCCCTATGCAGAAAATTTGCCTCAGGAGAGCCTCTTAATGTGAGATTCACATTATTTAATGGAGAATTTTATGCTCATCTCCTGAACTGACCACAGTGTATCATCTGGCAATGCCTCATTAAACAAACTGCAGGATTTTATCCTTGTGGACACATTGTACCTGTTTTTTTTCTTTTTTTTCCCCACTTTTTTTATTTCTTCTTCCTATTTTTCTTTTGGGGTTCACAGAAATATTATATTTCTCTTCTGCATCCTAAAGCTTCCTTTGGGAATAAATTTTGTCGACAGTTTGTATGTAAACAAGACCAATTACAGTTTGATAGCCTTTAGGAAGGATGCATAGAAGAAAAGATGTAGTGGAAAGTATCCATGAAACAAAGATTAAAAAAAGGAGCGATACATACTATATGATGGAATAAATAAGAAAAATCATCCCTTTATCTAAAAAGCTGAATGTTTAATGAACTAAGAAGTTCATCAAACAGATGTTTAAGTTTAGTTTGTTTCACAGATGTTTAAATCCCAAATTCCAAAGTGGGGTTGTATGTTAAATAGTAAACTACAAGTCAATTTCCAGGAAAACAATAAAGAAAAAACTCACAGGGACCCTCAGAGTTTATGATCCATCTCTGAGTCTCGGCTTCTGTTAATAAAAGCTTTTACTCTGAGCTTGCCAACACGTGGCTGGAGACAGTCAGAGGCACACATGAGACTAGAAAACAGTAGGTAAGGAAGAGAAAGTTAAAGGTGAGAGTGAGAATGAGAAGCAGCAGGAGAGGGAGATGCAGAAGCAGAGCCTGAGAGACAGCAGGGCGTGAATCGACAGGTAAAATTAAGTGAGAGAAATATGAGTAACGAGAGAATGTAGGGAGAAAAGAAAAGGAAGAAGATTGAGCTGGAGAGAGGGGGGTGATGGTGGGCAGGGGGGTGTACTTAAAATAAGAACTAAAGCAGAGAAGAGGAGCTTTGAGGTGCATGTGCCCCAGGGAGTACGTGTGAAGTACCTTTTGTCTTTTTACCATCAAGAGCTCCTTTTGAATAAACCAACCCAAGCATTTCTTTTTTTGTAAATCTCGCTTTAAAAGAAGAGCAAAGCTAAAGCTTCTCCCACAGTGGCGATCCAGTGTAGTTGTACCTCAGCCCACACAAATCCCTTCCTCAATAGCTATGGATGTGTAACAGTTTCATTTCCATTCTGGAGCACAAAGAGATTGCTCACTATCTTAACATGTTCTAGGAGCCTCACCTCAGTTGCGAGTGTGCATATGTTGTCTAGAGTGATTGGCAAGGCTGTGTGACCAATTTGATTTAAGGCTTTATACCTTCTTTCTTCATCCATGTGACTTATCAAGGAGACATTTGTGCAGCCAGCTCTGCTTCCAAATCCTGCTGGGAAATATACTCATAAGCTAAATTCACTGATCATTGTGATTGCACTTTAATTGTTGCGCTTTTGCATGCAGGTGTGCTTCAATGGAGATCTCCTGGTGAGAAACTAAATGCTGTAAAAGAGAAGATTCACCAGCAGACTGAGAGTTTAAAATAAGATTTAATTCAAAACAGAGAGAAGTGAATGCTGTAATTAAGCCTTGGGCAAAGTGTTAATGGCTCAGTTAGAACTGTTTTCCACAAGTCTGCAGTTTGTTGCCTTGGTTTTATGTTTGTTAAAATATATGTCAACCCACAAAAAACTGATTTAGAAAAAAAATTTGGAATACAATTCAAACAATGTCCAATGTGGAGGAAAACTATATGTTCATGTTCATCTTATTCATGAAATTGTATATTTTATAACAAATTAATAATAATATCATGTTATGATGAACCATTAACTATGCCACAATTAGTTTAAAACCAGAAATTAAATGAGCAATGTTAAAAATTTAACTAATTAGAGTTCATGACAACAAAATAAAAAAAATAAAAAAAAATAAAAATCAGCCCAGTTTAAAAAATATGAAATATGTGCATGTCCAAAAATATGGAAATGGAGAAAGAAGTCTATTTAACAGTCTCTTGTTTTGTAGAAAGGACCTTGTTATTCAACTTTAACAAATGTACTTTTAGCCCAGACCTGATTAATTTTTGGAAGACTGCTTAACTCAAAAAGCTGACCCTAACCAACTCTGCAACAGTGGTTGGAAGATTTGGAGTAAAATGGGGCTTAAACTTACTGTCATTTCTCTTCTTGGTTGGAAGTCACTATGACCTCCTCTCACCTTCTCACCAGTGTTTTTGAAAGTATTAAACTTGATTAAGTAATATTTGCTCAAAAGCCCACAGAAGTCTGGAGTTCATTAGAAAGAAAAACAATATTGTATTATCAAGTAAACAACTTAATGATCGTGAAGGCAAAATCTTTGTCCATTTTAAAACTAAGAGGCAAACACCTATAACAATATTGTAATTTACAGAAACTGCTAATGGTGCTATTTCTGAATTTGGTGTAACATGTTTTTGCCCAGATTGTTTTCCATTTTAAATATACATTTTCTTCTTTGTAAGAAGGGATTAAATATATGTAGGTATAGAATATTTGCTTAATATCTTATATTTGACTGAACCCTAACTGTTGATACAGAAAACAGAATAAAAGCACACAGACTTGTCAAAACAACCAAATTCACAAAGCAGGCACACATGTGCAAAAAGCTTGACTTTACTGAGACAATTATGAAATACATGAAAAATAAAACAAATGAGTACAGCCTAAGGACTTTTGGTAATGTGTTTTAAACTGGGTGTCTCTTTGTATCTCAAAGCTCTCACTAAAAGCTCAGATGTTTCCCTATTTCACTGGTCTCATGAACAAATTAGAGCCGTGGAACAGACCCGGGGCTAATCATCCAGCATTTTTCTTTCAGTGATTTTACTCATAAAAAATATAATGATAATAATTTATCAACTCAAAAACACAAGACTATCCAGCTGGTAGCTACAGTATCTGTAATAGCTGGGTGAATTAAAATTTTTCATCCTTGGGAGCCTAAAAATGGCAAGAGTATTATGGTTTTTAATGTCAGTATTTGCAATATTATAGTCAATTTAAAAAAAATAGCAGAAATTCTGGTCAGCTTCAGCTGTAAGTCATGTTTCTTTTAGGCACTGGCTGTTTTATTGATTGATAGATTCCACTTGTTCTACAGAGCTCTGACTGTGAGAAATACATGCAAAACAAGACAGATGCCGTCAGAAGTGATGACTAAGGGTTTATCCCCGAACAACCCATATCTTCCAATTCCCCAATCCTCAAATACACACAATAAAAAAATATAAAGACAAACAAAGCTCCACCTGGTGTGGAAACTTTGAATTTGCCCTGTATGACATCAGGAGAGGATGCATCCTGAGGTCATGACCTTTTATTTGCACTTGCTTTGAGATTAATGAAAGAAATAGTTCCAGAGATATAGCCAACAATTCGACTTTTTGTGAATAAAGCGCCACCTGGTGGGGAAACTATAAATCATTCTAATCGTGAAAATAGGTACAGATCATCCTCTTGGGGACCTACACAGGTATACTGAGTATCAAAATCCAATTGTAAACAATTCCAATTGTCAAACTGTTCGAATTATCACACAAAGGATATCCGGCGGTGGAAGACGCGGCGGCTGCAGTCGTGATGAAACCATTATATCCCTAACACTCCGCATTCAGGGATATAATACTTTGCACATGGATATAGATGTGTATAACAGAAAGCTCAACATTTCATATATGCGTCTTGAAATAAAGGCTTGGAGCGCTTTTTTTTACAGACTCAGTGATGCTATTATAATTCTTTTATTTAAACAGTGAAATTCTATGGTGGTTAAAAAAGTTTGGCTTTAGTTTTGTTGTTCTTTTTTATGTTTTTTTTAAATGTGTAGCTTATGTAAAGTGTCATAATATGACATACAAAAGTAGAACATAATGCAATAATACGATCATGGCAGTAATCTCTGAAGGCAATAAGAACAGCAGTGGAAAAGAACTCACAGGCTGCATACCACGTTATTGCCTAGATACCTCAACAATATTGTCTTGTGGCTGGAGGACCCTAATTTCAGAATGTATGCCTCCTGAGAGGGGGAAGTTAAAGTAACATATGCCATTTATGTTACTGGAACAGAAGCAGACATGTGTGTACCTAGGCCAGTAAGTTTTCAAAGTCTTCAATGTCATGTTTGGGACCTAGACACAGATTGATAGGAGTTTCCTTGCGGCTATAGGAACCAATAATGAGGCAGAGGCGAGTAACTGCAATGCAGTTACAAATAGGATTTAACTTAAATAATAAATTATTAATAAAAGAAAGAAAAAAATGGTTTCAGTGCATTGAACTCGACACACTACTTATTATAAGAAGATAATAAAGATTGATCTATTGTAAGGCTATTGTAATCATCCAGTGCATGTAACAGAGAGTACCCCGTAGCTTTGCCATCAGATTCAGATTCAGTTGGCTAGTACTTATCAGCATGATTTTATTTAGCTGTTTGGCTATGCATAAGCATGCAATTCTAGCTAAACAGCTAAATTCATTTGCAGAGCAGTCTTGCTTATCTTCTTAGTGCACAAATGAGGACTTTCTTCAGAGTGTCATTTCCAAATAAACAGTAATTTAATCTACAATTCAGATCAGAAAGTTAAAAAATCCAGTTTTACTGCATGTAAGGAGGCCATATGTCATCCAGTATCAAATATAGCAAATACAGAGAAAAATAATACTTCTATGTGCTATTTTTAGATTCAAAGAATGCCTTGATTCTGTTAAATGTGTGGAAAACTGTACATTAATCTCAAAGTTGTGACTTTTTTCTCAAAATTCAGACTTTTTTTTCCAGTCAGAATTCTGTCAAAAAAAGTCTGAATTCTGACTTATTTTCCAGTGAGAAGTTTGAGATCAAGTCAGAATTATTATTTTTTCTTTTTTTCCCAGTGGCCTTAAAGCTCTTCTGGATTTAATACTGGCATAAATCATAAAAATGTTTATTTCTAAGGTCTAATGAACTTAAAGTTTATCTGGATACATCAAAGGGATACATGAAATTTAACAAGGCCTATGCTGTTGCTGTTGGCTGGGAGGTGTATCATTTAATGCCCCCAATCCTCCAATTCCCCAATCCCCAATTAGAGACAATACAATAATATAAAGCTGCAGATGTTCAGTCCCAAAGTTCCACCTGGTGATGAAACTTTGAACCAGCCTGGTATGACATCAAGAAAGGATGCATGCTGAGGTCACGACCTTTTATTTGCACTTGATCAGAGGTCAACGAGAGAAATAGCTCCAGAGATATAGCCAAATATAAGATGTGTGGAGAAATTCAGAAATCGTGAAATTCAATACATACGATACCTAAAAAGGTATACTAATTATCAAAATCAAACAATGTTCACAATTGGATTTATATACCTATTTAGGTCCCCAGGGGGACAACCTGGCTCAAATTTAATCATTTTGTGATTTATAGTTTCCTCACTAAGGTGGCGGTTTGTCCACCAACAATCACACATATCTCTGGAACTATGTACATTTGGATTTTGATACCCACTATACCTATTTATACCTGTATTTTATATTAAAGCATGGGTTTTTCATCAAATGTGTCATTCAGAACGTACAAGTGGCAGTTTCTACGTTACGGTAAAATTTTATTTAATGGATTTATTTTCACGTTTTTAATGATAAAGACATTGAACGTGACTCGATTTAGTCTGATCCAGTGGAAAAGTACAGACACATGTGTCAAACTGTGGGCCGAAGTGCATTTGTATCTGGCCCGCGAGATCATTTTAGAATATTTTTATTAATGCCGTACCGATACGCTGATAACACAAACTGCATATCCCATAATGCAACACTTCAGTTACCTTGCTGAACGCTTATCACGTCCAGCTTCAGAGAAAAAGTCTGACTTCTGTTGCTGAAAGTTACTTGAAAGCTTGCGACGCTCAACATCTTCATGTAACCTGTTACATGTAAACCTGAGCAGTAACACGGCGGCTGGTTGGGTTTATGAGATGGACACTAATTTAGCAAGACTTTATTGCAAACTCTCATGCTGAAAGAACTGACATGTCCAACACTGCACAGCTGGACATGTTCACCGTGAAGTGGACGCCAGTTTGTATGTTAGAGGAAATATTGGACATTAAATGACACTGACTGAAAAAGACAGTTTTGAAAACATGTCTAAGTGCAACCTACAAGAAACTGGACAAACTTACTGGACTTCCAGCTGATGGAACAGCGGCTATGTGCAGTGGAAAGGTGAACCAGTGGGAAGAATGGGAATAAAGATGCAGGAAGATAACTACTGGTGAGTTTCCAGCAGATCACTGCATCATATACCAGTTCAGCACTATGTAGCAACATTCTGCAGATGGAGCATGTAATGCGCTCTGTAACGCAAATCATAAACTTCATCCCAACTAAAGGTTTAAATCACAGCAGTTTCAGTCCTTTATGCAGGAGAGTGATTCAGTTTGCCAACAATCCTCATCCTACAGAGAAGCGTTGTGGGAAAATTTCTCAAAGTTTTTAAGCTCAGTAAGAAATTCTGTCATGTTCATGGACAGTAAATGGATGAAGTGTGAGACAGTTTTACAGGGCATGGTTGCCGATACGATTCATGAGCGATACTGGTTCATTTAGAACGATACGATCCGAAACGATTCAGTGAATTGAAATCGATTCAGTATATCTTTCAACTTATTTAATCAACTATCAAATTCAACCATTGCGATTGTCATAAACACCTTCATACTGGACAGAGCAGGTGAAGTTTACTAGATTCCTGTTACTTGTAAGTATAAAGTTTTTGACTAAACATGCTGAGGAGTCACACTCCCTCTGTGGAGCTGCCTTGTGCTGCTGCTGCAGCTGGAATGGTGTAAGCCAGGAGTGTCAAACTTATTTTGACCGAGGGCCACATCAGCATATCGGTTATCCTTAAAGGGCCAGATGTAACTGTAACACTGTCTTACAGTACATAATATTAAACCTCTACAAGGTGAGGCAGATAGTGGATAACTCTTTTAAACAGATCGATGTTGTGACATTGAAGGAATATCAATCGATCAATACTATATATGTGTATGTTCTTTCAAAACTGACTATCAGTATTTCATCATGCTATAGTCCTCCTTCTCATCTTGCATGTGGGCTTTGGCTGTTTGAGAACCATATACCAGTAAATATGGCAAAGCAGGTTCATTTGAATAGCACATTTTATGTTTTTTTACAGAAAAACGTGAATAGCTTACAGCTAAGTGATGGAAAGATTCAAAACATACTTTAAATAGAATTTTAATAAAAAGAGACAAGAAAAACTAAAATAAAAAAGAGACAAAATAAACTAAATTTACAGTATAAATATTTTTAAAAATTAATGATTAAAATGTGCCACATAATAGAGTTTTTAACCTTGATTTTAAAGCAGCTGAGAGTTTCAGAAGACCTGCAGATTTTCTGCAGTTTGTTTTACTTGTGAGGAGCATATAAACTGACCTGAAAAAGACCATCCATAGGAGATTCTCTCATTTAAATTCTGTGAGTGTGAGCAGGAAAATATTGCAAGATCAAGAAGTAAATAACTAATGAAATTTTATCTAAAGTCTGCCTGCCATATTAAAATGAGAAGCTGCTTCAGCACACAGTTTGAGTAAATAATAATGAAAAGAGATTACACATATTTGTCTGATTGGTCCTCATTCTCTATAAATGGTAGATGTCAGTTCATGTGGGCTTAGATTTGTATAACATTACTTTTAGTGTAGCATTTCAATTCAAGCTGTTGAAACAGAAATCCAACTAGTCTAATCTGCTAATGACCTGTGAGACTCAGTGGTTTCCACTGACTTAGCTGGGGTTATTTTCAGTTTATATTATTTGATATTCAAATGTGAATCATTATTAAACAGACACTTGGTTGAAATTCTTAAGGGCAGAAATTTATACAATAGGTTTACTTAAAAAATGCCATCTGCTGCTAGTTTAGAAATAGACATCATTATCTTGCAGTTAAACCCTGTGACTGTTCAATCCAATAATTAATTTTCATGAAACCTAGGACCAAAGCTGTAAAAAAGGAAACAAAAGAAATATCAGAAGAAAATGTGTAGATTTAGTTTTTAGAATTTTCAACCTTGTTGAAGAAAACATTTATGCAGAAAATCTACACAGGCATTCATCCCGAGCACATAGAATCTTGTCAGTCTCAAAGAAACAAAACATTAATATGAGTACTCAGATGCTGCAAACCTCTACCAAGTCATGGGGTATAAAGGCCAACAGCCCACCCAGTTACCAACCACATACAAACACATTTATGTATACCCTAAGACAATATCACTATTGATTTCCATCAGCAGGATAGAGGCCTCTTTTGTTAGAATCCTTGGCAATATATACCCTAAAGCACCAAAATGTAGCAAATGACAGTGATCTGTTTTAGCTTGCATATTCAACATTTACAATGATGTCATCTGTGTTTTTTTCCCCTCATTCATTCAGGGCATTGTCTACTGAGTTACAAAGTTATAATGGTAAACTTATTTCTATCTCAGCATATTAAAGAATCCTTTACAAAGAAATCGGGCTCCAGATGGTGATTGCAATCAGTCATCCATTTTCTTAACCGCTCACCCAAGTCAGGGTAGCGGGTAGTTGGAGCCAATCCCAGCAGTCACTCGGCGAGAGGCAATGTACACCCTGGACACATCGCCAGTCCATCACAGGGCAACACAGAGAGACAAGCAGAAAAACAACCAGGCACACGCATATTCACTCCTAAGGATTTACAATGAACAATCAACCTAACATGCATGATTTTGGATGGTGGGAAGAAGCCGGAGTACCTGAAGAGAACTCACACTAATACGGGAGAACATGCAAAACAGGCCACTGCCTGAGCCAAGGTTCAAACCAGCAAACTTCTTGCTGTGAGGTTGAAGTGCTAACCACCACCCACCATGCAGCCCTGCTCGCAATCACTTGTTTCTAATTCCATTTCTGACATTTCTAGAAAATTTGATTAAATTCTGTCCATAGTTTGACTTAAGTTGCTAACAGATATACAGACCAATGCAGGCAAATTCAATAAGTAAAAGGAAAAAGAGAAAGATATACACTTCACATAGCTTTTATCACAGCATGTAATATGGCCTCCCACATGGTTTTAATGTTAGTTTACATCAGGAATCTCCAAATCTGGACCCAGAGGGTTGGTGTCCTCCAGGTAATAAAAGTATCATTACTTTAACACACCTGATTCAAATCAAAGTGATCACCACAGCTAGTTGTCAAGTCCTGTGCAAGTATGATAAGGACCCATTCAATTGAATCAGGCGTGTTGCTGCAGGGAAGCATGGAATACCTGCAGGATACTGGCCCTCTAGGACTGGATTTGATCCTGGAGACTCCCGGTTTACATTAAAGCCAACTGAAGTGGCACAACTTCAACAAGAGTTGACTTTACAAATATACCATCATCTGTCCAACACTGAATGGAAACAGACACAAAGTTCCTCATATGGTTAATAAAATTACAAGAAAAGCTAAACTAATTTATTAGCACAGCAGAAAATTCATAACAGAAGTTGCAGTAGTGTTTTGGCCAATTGGAATAGTGAGTGACTGCACTTGAGTAATACAATGTGTCATTTCACCAGACAGCACTGTGATTGCAAAAGTTCTTCTCATGATTTTAAACTTGCTGCTCTTCTTATTTTACTGTTACTTCTCACTTGTCCCCCCTGAAACTTGTCATAACCCTAAACGCTGCTCTTCCCACCAGCTTCCCGTATCTGTTTTAATCTATTGTTAAATGTTTTATGAATGCTGCAAGTTGTTCTGACAATTCTTGGCCACAGTCTTCCATCTAAAACTAAGGAATGTAAACAATGATAACCCAGGTCCCGTAATTGTTGCCTAGCTCTGTTTCTCACTTGTTAGTCACCGTAAGTTGACCTCTGTTTTCTCTGTTTTTTTAACTCCTATGACTGATCTTTAATGATAAAACTATACATAAGTGCTCTTTATCAGTTTATTTCAGTTGCTTCACTGAAATGTAAACTTGTAGTCTCAATGCTGACTTTTCTGGTACATTTTGTGATGTCTTTAACCTCCCTAAATCCCTCTGATCAAACCAAATGTTCATAGCCATCACATTTTTTTCCTGGACCAAACTGCACCATTTCTAAAACTTGAAAACAAAAATAAAATAAAATTGACTCAATAATCACAACTGAGACCTTAAAAGGCTGTAAAAAAAAGGAGATTCAGAGGAAGGCTAATAAATCTGAAAGAAGACAGAATGCCCCTAAGATCGTTGTTGAGTTACATTTGCCTTCTACCTCTTGTGGACATGCTTTTGCATTATCCTGCACAGGAATAAAATTTTTATGTTTGGCTCTTTTACACAGTTCTCACTCAAGAGCGATCTCATGCAGTCTTTCATGTTTTTCTTAATGTAGTTTACCAGTACATGTCCTCACAAATAAGCTTTCCACAACAAAATTATGTTGTGTTGTTGGTAAGTTGCTCTCAAAGAAACACCTGGACCCCTCATTATTAACCAGTTACAAACCAAACTGTCCTTTTCATGTTTAAGATTCTGATTAAACAAGCTACTCAGGCCTGATTTAAGGAAACTGATTCAGGTTGTTATAGATTTAAATGCTGAATTTTGATCTAGAAATAACATTTAGCTCTTAGTTGCTAATATTCTCAGAGATTTTTAGTCACTGGTCAGTTCATTTACAGTGTACTGCAAGATTCTAACCTACTGTAATTTCACTTTACTCAGCTTTTTTGTTCTCTTTTTTTCAGGACAATCTAAAAAAATAGATAATTGTTTTCAACTACTTACAAAAAGCTAGGCATGCATAAGAGAACCCCTTATTGAGCAATAACCACATGCACATTTCATCTGCTGCTTCCTTCAAATCCCTCCTCAAATCTGCTTTCTCAAAGCCTTTGGCAAGTGTATATCACACATTTAATTTAGGCATTTTATTGCACACCAACTCATCTTGTAAAGCATTTTATAGTGTTTGTAAGAAAATTCCCAAGCATGTAATACTTTGGACTGGTTCTAATTACCCTGATCATTAGGTTATTGAAAGAAAATCCGGTTCAACATGTGATTTTAACCCATTACTGAATCTGAACTGCAAGACTCCTTGTTAGGGTTTCAGGGTTTTGTTTAGTTTATCTGGGTTTCCTGTTTTTTTTTTTGTTTTTTTTTGTAAGTTTTTTCCTTGTCTTTCGTATCGAGATTTATGTTTTATCTGAATTCCTGCTGCATTTGGGTCCACACCTCTGTACCACCACCTCGTCATAATAGTTATTCTAAAGGATTATCTTCAAATGTTAAAAGACCAGATGAGTCTTACTAGAAAACACTATACCTACAGATACCTGTGGTACCTATTGAGAAGTAGCATCTAAATCTCTGGTTGTAAATGATGCGGTGATGTTTGACAGAAACAGTGATACAAGAATATCAATATATGTAAGCTATATATTTAAGTTGGTGTAATCATCTGATCATGTAGTATAAATCCCAACTCTAACCTTTTGTATATGTGTACACAGAGGAAATGAAGCCACTGAAAATTGGACGAAGCAAAAAACAGGTGAAACATTACGTTAAATGAGTTTTCAACCAGGGCTCTTTCCCTGAATATGTCAGAAAGGTCAGTGGTATTAACACATCCCACCTTCCTTCTTTGCTTTTCCATGGACACGTAGACACCAGCAAAATTTTGCAATGTAGATTTAATCACAATGGAAGTTGTTGCAGATATTTGATTAACAAGGAAAAAATAATGAAGTGTAACTTTTAAAATCACTTTCTTTATATAACTTGTTGTTTTATGTGCTAGGAAGCAAAAAACAAAGAAAAAAAGAAAATAAAAACAACTTTTTGACCGGGGTCTGAACCATATCATGTTTTCACTGTGATGGAGACCCTATCAAATTAACAAAGATCCTTTTTTTAATAATAAAAAAAGTAGCTACGTGGATTCAACTAAATTTGCAATGTTTTAAAACAGATTTGATGAGAAGTTGTTTTTATGGTGAGGTGAGCTGAAGTTTGAGAATCTAAAGGAGTAAAAGAAAGGTGACAACAGGAAAGGCATTCATATGAAAAAGAAGCTGCAATTTTCTTGAATAGCAACCAGCTCTGTGACGTGGAGTTCAGTAACACTACACCCTTCAGCTGCTACATCTTGATCCTCTATCCATCCGAAGCTTCTCCTTAAACATCACTAAAAAAAATAAACATGTGAGCTCAAATGTCTTGAGTGCTTTCTCTTTCATGATGTTCTTTTTTTTAAGTCCTCGTCGAGGGAAACAGTTATTTTTAGCGTTTTTTATTCTACTTGTTTGATTATGAGGTTACAGAATGACAAGAATTTCTGTGAAAGATGTCAAGTGTTTTGGTGATTTATATCTAAAATATATGGATGGATGGATTTATCATCATGTCAGACAACCCCATCCCATAAATTCTACAAATTTCATGCACCATTATTATTGCATGTGGAGGTAATTTTAAGAACAGATGAAGTAAGCAGCGCAGTGAGTGCTCCGGGTAATAAAAGAGAACCCTGGAAAACTCTGAAATGGAGCATTTATTGGTGCTATGTAGGCCTACCTAGACCAGCAATGTAATTCAAGTGGGCTGAGGCCACCATGATATATGTGTTTTCTTCTGTGACAGTTAAACACAGCCATTACAACGGGAACACCATACCATCTGGGAAAAACGCCTTTTACACACTCATGCTTTCAAAAATGGAATGGAACAAAAATACTGAAGGTTTTTCTTCATTTTCTGTGGATACCGTTATTATTTTATTAAACTCTCTTCCATTCAGCCTTTATTGTGTAGTTTTCACTGCAGCCTGGTGTTGTTTATTCAGAAACTTTTTCTAGGTAGTTTTTTTTTTACACATGTCGAAATCCTCATCACATACAGTCATGCTCATATTTATTGATACCCTCCTAAAAAATAATAAAAACTAGCTGCCACTGCAATACGCTGAAACTCATTGAAGAGATGATAAATAAAAGTTATTTATGCAAATGGTTTTTAATTGTGGTTCAAGAAGAATATTTTCAACCCTAGCAGAGAAATATGATAAAATAATATACATTAATTGCATCATTCATAAACAAATAGTTTCTTGAACAATCCGTCGAGCTATTGGATTAAACTGTCTAAAAATAAATGAATCCTTGGAGGTTTTTACTGCAGTCAGGTGTTTTCTGAGTCTCAATCAGATTTCTGCCCCAGTTGACGGGTATTTTGTCCCGGTGCTCATCAAGAAAAATATTTTGTTTATTGTTCCTAACTCAGTTAAAAACAATGATTTATCTCACTTATAATTTAGCAAAATCTTTATTTATTGTAAAAGAAAAATTTCCATCTCCAGTTATTTCAGAGATCATTGTGAAATTTTGTCACATATTTTCTGTAAAAGTATTAACACATCTGAGGAAGAGTGACACCACTTTTTTTTTTTTTAATCCCCATATTGAATCAGGAGTCTCTGATGTCAAGTCTCTTTTTTTCTGAGAATAATGGCAAACATTTTCAGGACTTGCACAAAAATAATGAAATGCACTTGTTATCTTTTTTATTTAATTTCCCAATTTTTTTAAAAAAAAAAAACCACAATATAAGTTGATAGGTATCTGATAGTATCAGATCCACTGAGGATAAGAAATTCACCACAGAAAAAAAGAATATATATTTAGGGTCACCATCTCTGTATAATGCAAGTCTGTTGGTTTGGGAAGACCTATATCACGTTACAGGAACCTACGTAAGGCCAAAATGACTTTTTCCTTTTATTCATGGCCTCCTCAGGCTTTAAAAAGTATTAGCTTGGCAGAACAGCAAGAAAATCTTGAAGAATACTAACAGAATGCACGCAACAGGTATATTTCCTCTTTTATTTTGCTGATAAATTATTTGAACGATGGTTTAAGTTTTGTTGTTTTGGAGTAGATAATTGTGTTGTTGTGAATTGCATTCTTTTTGTATTTCAAAATGTAATGTTCAACATTTGCTCCCTGTGTGTTATGCATCTTCAGTCATGCAGCAGGCTGTATGGGTCCTATTGCTATGGCCCTTTCTTCTGACTATAAGCACTCCGTTAGACTGTAGAGAAGATCAGGCCAGCCTCGCCCGCTGCTCTTCCATCTCTCAAGAGAAGCTTTTAGACCGAGTCATCCACCATGCAGAACTCATCTACCGTGTCTCTGAAGAATCTTGTTCTTTGTTTGTGAGTAACACCGACATCACCAAAATGTGCCTTCAAACAGGCACATTGTATGAACAAAAGTATTTGACCTGTTGGCGTTATCCACATGCCAAAAGACAACTCTAAGGGTTTGGTTTGTGTAGGTTCTAAACTCACTTTTTTCCCAAATGTGTCTGGCAAGAATGATCCCTATTGTCTATGAAATTATCTAGTGAAGGGTAAACTCTATCTTCAGTCTAATGAGATATTTCTCTTTTTTAAAATAAAAAATGAAAATAACTCTTTTTGAAAAATAATGTCATAAAAACAGAAACAGGAATGTATAACATACTTAATGCAAATATGTTCTCTTCCATGCTGTTGCTGAAAAAGAAACTACATCTCCAAAGATCTACAACATTGCATGATCAAAACCAGGTTTTTGTTGGGCTTTTCAGCGTAATGCAGAACCAGAAACACTGGCTCTCTCCGTCAGATGCTCACCCTTATTTTCTTTTGATTCTGACATGATCATCTTCTCACTGCTGAGCTTCAAAGCATTACTCTATCGCTCTTCTGAGCCAAAGATGTTTTATTGAAGAAGCAAACCCACTGCGAGGTAAAATAAATGGGATAATGATACACTGCAACTGCAACAGCAAAAGCACAGGTTTTTGCGGCCTGTTAAATTTACTAGTTTGCGGGAATCAGACTGTCATTTAAAAGGAAATGATACACAGAATATGCTGCATGTTACTTACGGAAGAAAAATTGCAAGGTAGGAAAATGGGTCTATGCTCTGTTTGCAGTGAAGCTTTTGTCTTTTTTAAAATACTTTTTAATGAAGTTAGGACGTTCTGCAAAAGATTTGAGTTGTATCCTTTTACCATAAAGAAACTATCATTTTGCACCCCTTCTGATCATATTACGCAGTTTTGAGTGTCTTAAGTAAACTAATTCACACCATTTCTTCTCCTCATACTGTGACTGGTCTGTAGGAGGAGATGTTCATTCCTTTCCCGTTGCGCCTCCAGACTAACCAGGCTGGTCATGCATGCATCACTAATGCCTTACCAATCCCCAGCTCCAAAAGTGAAATCCAGCAAATATCTGTAAGCAGATGATCAGAGATGACTTTTTATTAATTCATTTTATTTTCAAGTCTATGATTTTAATTAATTGTATGTATGTGTGCTCTTAATATTATTGTATTTTGAGCGTGATATTGAGTATTCCGAGTATATTCATCTTTGTGTGTAGGGCTGCATCTGTGGATTTGAGAAGAGTTCATGATCTTTGTGTGAATGCATATTCAGTATATATATGAGTGTGAAGGCTTTACGGTCATAGTTTGGGTGTTTCTGCCTTCGGTGGATGATTTATTTTCTCTGTACTGCTTTCCATTCTCAGAAACTACTTGTGTTTATGTTCAGTTTTCTATAATGATTAAGTCTGACGTTAGTAGTTTTGACTTTACAGCATTCTTGGAAAATAATGCAGCAATTCTAAATGTTTTATCCACTCTATTATGTGAAATTTGTGATATTCAATATGGATTATCATAAATACTACACATATTTTATGAGATAGCTTACTTTCACTACATCAGGAAAAAAAAGGTTTTGACCTCCATCCAGCAAAGTGTGACCTCGTAGGATAAAGTTCAGCTTGGTCAGCAGGGTGAAAACTCAACTGAGCCATTAAGTAGAAGGTCTAAAAAAGGTGATTTGACTCTTCTGTGAGAGCTCCTCATCCAACCAACAAAGTTTATGGCAACAAATCTTTTGAGAAATATTTTCACAATACAGCAAATGTACTTTAAGAGTTACATCCTATAACAGTAATTGTGATCTTTGAAAATGCGTGGACTGCAAGGTCATTCTCTCAGTTAGGCATTTTTTCTCTGCCCTTTCTGTATGAATATTGGCGGCTCTGCAGATTAATGGCTATTTGTAAAGTGGCCATCAGTACTTACTGATGCTCCACTGTGGGGAATCCAGGGAGACTCAACTGCTTTACTCCTGGCATTTAAACCTATTTTTCTTGCTGAATGTTTTAATGCCGCCTGATCAAAGTCATGCTGCTGTCATTATACTTACAGAATTTTAAAAAGACAGTTATTTCTTGCTCAGAACAGTCAGTCTGACAAAAACATTCTCATTTTCTGTGATGAGAAAGTTAAAAAATGGATGGATGGATGGATGGATGGATGGATGGATGGATGGATGGATGGATGGATGTTCTGGCCATAAAATGGCACAAGATAAACTGAAAATAATATTTTTGTGTGTGTGTGTTAAAAATTCAGTTGTGTCTGCTTTTTTCTCCATATATGTACCCTACAGGACAAATGGTTACTCCACTCAGTGCTGATGCTGGTCCAGTCTTGGATCGAGCCTTTGGTGTACCTGCAGATTACTCTGGATCAGTATGATCATGCTCCTGATCTGCTCCTCAACAAGACAAAGTGGGTGTCAGAGAAACTTATGAGCCTGGAGCAAGGTGTAGTGGTCCTCATCAAGAAGGTGGGTGAAACTACATTTCTATATCGTTATCATGTGTGGTTAACAAACTTAAGTGTTACTGCTGCTTTTACTGAAATGTGCTTTGTTTCTGAAATCTGTGCAGATGTTGGATGAGGGGCCATTGACCACACCCTACACTGATCAAAGTTTATCCCAATACGAGGCTCAGCCGGAGGTAATTGAATCTGTTATGAAGGACTACGGCTTGCTCAGCTGCTTCAAAAAAGACGCCCATAAGATGGAGACTTTTCTCAAGCTACTTAAATGTCGTCAAACCGACAAATATAACTGTGCATAAAACATAAACTGCAGTTTATAAATAATACAGTGTTTGGCTTGAAATAAATTTCTGTGCTTGATAGTGTGTACTTAAAGATATGACCATGCCCTGGGCTCTTCAGCCTTCCTTGTAATGCAGTGCGTTTCTTATTGATTATTTTTGGTACACTTTCACACCAAACTAAGTAGGTGTAATGCTGTGCCATTTCTTCTGTGTACTGCATTTTAGATTTTTTTTCTATCCTAGTTGTTATTTTAACCTGGAAGAGTCAACAGAAGGCGAACTCCCAAAAGATTATTTTCGTGTCGAACTGTCAAAAAAATCTGCATATCCTGCCATTGATTTCCATTCCCTTTGTTCTTAACTGGAGTTTGCATTCCTCTCTGGCTCTTGTGCTGTTTTGATTATTCTCACGGTCCCCCGAGTATTCAGCTAGCCTCCCTTGTTAAATGGAGATAGCTTTACTTGTGCAAAATAAAACATGCAGTACTTTTACAGAAGACGGAATTATCAGCCAGAAACCAGGGAAATAATTCATCAGGGTAAGGAACAAGAAAACAAAACAAAAAAAAAAAACCACAAAGACATTTTGATTGGCGCAAGAGAGTGCAAGACAGATTTCTTTAAAAAGCAAGGATAAGCACTCAAATAAGTATATATTAAAAGAATATAACAGCCATTCTTTATTCACTAAAATATTCAGGGAATAAACAGGTCAAATTCCATCTAGTATACGTTTATGTGTGATTTTTGTCAACTGCTGTTCATTTCAGTCTCTAATAAAGCAAGAAACAAAACTACATATATATGTATTATGTCATTTATTGAATGAATTTGTGAGTTATCAATTTAGTGCATTTTTAATGAAGATAAAAAAATTATTCCCTTTTTAAGTATTTTTTATAACTAAGGGGTTTTAGTGATAAAAATTGTGTTTCCTTCGAATAAGCAATTTTAATGTTGACTCTTGAAATGTCAACAATTTCAAATGAATCTGAACATATAACAGTTGACATGTTATATGCTCAAATTAAGAAAAAAATTTTTTTTCAGATTTAAGTTGATGGTAACAGTTTGCATTAAAATGTCTGGGAGACGATTGTGTTAAACATTGTGTTATATTGTCTAATCTTTCAACTATGCTTGAAGTTTTGAAAGTTTTACTCTGGTTTGTCGGCAGACTGGGACATAATTGTATTATTTTACAGTGCACATAAAAATTGCTCAATTGCAAAAAAACAAAACAAAAAATTTCTCTCTTTTTCCAACAAAAACACAGCTTTAGTTCAGACTGATAAGCAGATCAATGTCCACCATCTCCACACTTGTTCCGACATGCTGACATTCACTTTTCCTCTTTCCTCTAGATGTCGTGTTTGTGATGTAGATGTAGTCCTCTTGTAGTGTTTACTCATTAATGAATGCTTAGAGAGGAGGAAATGCATGATGAGGTACTAAGCAATGGCCTTAAACATACATAGTATTTTCTACAATTGTCTTTTTTCAGTTTACACCTATTTGTCACTCTTTATTTTTTGAGAATCAATGTACATAATTAGGCTTAAAACTACGTGTGGTCTGTGGCTCCTAGCCTGCTTGGCTGTGGTGGGAGTGCCTATCCTTTTCCCTGGCAACATGGATCCGCTCCTGCTTTTTATTATGTCGTTGACAACAGTTTATCCACCTGGTCAGCTTCCCAATTCTCGCTGGATTATTGCTACCCTCCTGGAGACTCCATGCCAGATGATGCCTGCTGGCTGCAACAGCTTTATTTGGACCTCTGCTGAGCTCCAGTTTGGCACCTTAAGTCTTATTAAACCTCCTGTCTTTTCTACACAGTTCTGTGTCTTCATTTGTTTCCTGCTATAAGCCATGACAACATGTAATGAAGCACCTAGCGAAACAGTTACAAATATAAGCATGTGGATTTGCATATTTTGATCTTTAAACATCACAGTTCTCATTATGTCAGACCCAAGACTACAACAGCCTGGGGACATGTCACAGCCTTGTATTTTGCATCCAGTGGGTCATACACTGTTACATATTGAAATGTGAATATCTGCTTGTACTGCAAATTTATAGCCATAATATTTTGTCATTTTCAATGCATATCAAAATTCAGTTGTATTTCTTTTTTTATATATTACATTTATACGCCAACTACATTCATCCTCTTAACAGATACTGTATTTCTTTTCAAATCTTCAGGCTTTACAACCCAGTAGCCATGATTTCCATAAAAAATCTAAATCTGGATCTTTCAGAAGACCACAGGGCAGCTTTCCTTTTCAGGTTAGAGAATAATCCCTGTATAAACAGGCTTACATGCCAATGGATATATTTGTTGTATCTTGTTTGGTTAATTTTTCACCTTGCATTATGGAAACACCAGCAAGCTGTGCTTGCTGATAATAAATTTCAAAAGTCTACCTAAGCCTATTTATTGATCTTCACAGGATAAATATGATTGTTTTAAATGCAGTATTGGTCCAAAAATCAGGCTTATTCACCACTGACTTTTAGCTCTGGTTCCATGTTCATTCAGGTTTCTACAAATTATCTTATTATTACATGGATTTCTTTATAATCTGTAAAATAACTGCACATGTTTAGAATGACTTGCTTATGCTATGCAATAACCTACTTATCGACCACAGCATGTAAAGTAAGCTCATTTAATATCTGCCTGTCAGACCAGCCTGCTTGCAGATGATGGCATCCCCCCCATCGGACATCACCACCGTTTATTCCATTTAATTATGTAAAAGTTATTCATCAAAATGTTTCTGTAAGATTTCCCTTGTTCTAAATCAAATGAACAAGACCCACCTTTCAAATCAGCACAGCACTAGCATCAAGCTATAACTTAGTCCTGCCTTTATATATATACACTCACCGGCCACTTTATTAGGTACACCATGCTAGTAACGGGTTGGACCCCCTTTTGCCTTCAG
>JBAMHX010000010.1:23798836-23830039 GCA_037177515.1 Pseudomugil tenellus
ATATATATCAGCATGAATCTCGAAGAACAGGATTCATTATGCACTACATATGTCATTACCAAATATGCCCACTAGATGTCAGTCAAGTTCCTTATAAGATATGTAAGTCAAAGGAAAATGGAGCTGGAGAATGAAAAGGAAAACTAAACAGATATTTTATGAAAATTTGGAAAACAAAGCATCATTTTTCACTTTGGCTGTCTTTGTTGTAGTAGTGTAGTGTGTTGCCTGCACCCGGATGTTCGATTATCTCAGCAGATGCTGTTTTTACGCTCTTTGTGTGTCATTTTCTGTCTCTCTGCTAGATTACAATATTTTTCATGTTTTTCTGGAAAATCTAAAAAACTAGTTGCTATGTTGAAATATAAAAACTTAGCTGTGATTGAATTAGGTATTAACAACAAAAAGATCATATTTTTTTTCATGTTGTTTTTTTTCTGATTTTATGTGTTAGTTTTTGTTTTACATTCCTCATGCTTGCAGAAGAGTTCCATATGTCTGATAAAAGCTATGAGGCTATAAAGTCTGTTGTGCACGAATTAAATCCTCTGAATAAAGTGTAAGTCAATGTATGGTAGAACAGTGATGATAAAACATTCAAGCCCTATTTTCAGATTCATTTAACACCTAATCATACAAGTAACTCAAGTTAAAGGGTTTGCTTAACATATTTCTATAACATGATACATATCAAAAACCAGAAATGACTGAAAAGGTCAAGTAAGTAACAGTTTTAGCTCAATGTGCCTAACTCTGGCCAACACTTTTCCAAATTATGAAAGACAAGTCAAAGCAACAGAATGTATAAATTGCATAGAAACCAATAAAGCACAGTGTGATTCCACCACAAAGTAAACATTTATGCTCTTTGTTTTCTTTTGCAGAGCACAGCTAAAGCACCAGCACAAATAAATGCAGGACAAAGCCCATTATGTTATGCTCTGAATTGTGCTTCCAATAGGTAGTCCCAATCAGAAAGTGCTTATGCATTTTGATCATTTGAACCCATTATGAGGTGCAGGCTGCCAAGTTACAGGGACCAGTTGGCGATTAAGGACTTTGCACCCAGGCCCAGAGTGGTCCATTGCTGTTGCCAGTCTGGCAACTTAAACCTAAGTCTTCCAGGCCAAAGTCCACTTTCCTCAGAATTCCTCAGAACAAAGAGCCCGAATTGTTCATACAGCTCTTCAAACTTCGCATATGTCAATTTGATCAGAACGAACGGCATCTTTGGGAACAAAGCCCAGTCCACAAAGACTCTCACCACAGTCTACAGGGCTTTAGTGATCCACTGGTAACATCCCTGAACCAAATACTCCTGGTTATAATCAGATGTTATTCACTCATGTCATGAATGATCCATGCTCTTTTGGCTGCATTTATAGGATCAACGTGATATCAGATGGATGGTTTTGATGTTCTGTCCTATAACTGGTTCATCATCATTTGTATTCGTTCTTTTACATTGAACAACAACAAAAAAAATGTTTTTCTTATCAGAAAAAAATGTGTTCAAATCAGATAATATTTAGACACACAAGCATTATGACAGCTATTTATCTTTCTTCCATTTCTTCCATTTCATTGCTTCCTTCTTTCACTCTTTCCCTCCTTCCCTCCTTCCTTCCTTCCTTCCTTTCTTTCTTCTTTCCTTCCTTCCTTCCTTCCTTCCTCTCACGCTCTGAGAATCTTATTACCCCCTGTTCTCTCTCAGTGGGACATCGTGCAGACTCTACCTAAACACTGCTCTGTTGTTTAAGGCTGGGCAAGGTCTCTGTTTGACCACTCCCTTGGTCTTATCGCCACAGAGTTCTTTCCAAATTGCAATTACTGATAAACACAGTTGGCTGATGGGGACAAGTGATTGCGGGGGCTTTAGTGGGCAGTATCTGGCATCAGCTTAATTGTTGCAAACAATTTGCCTCATTTCTTTGCCCTTGCTACTACAGAGTGATTGAACTGAGCACACTTAAGGGGCAAACCATTTATGAGTCTGCTCATTTGGGACTACTTTGAAGTGTTCTCTGGTGTTTCACAAGAAAATGTTCCTGTCCTCAACAGCTTGCATTTTAGGATTGTCTCTAAACAGTTGTTTTAGTCACTTGCGATAAAAAGCCCCTCTATTTAGATTTGTTTTGATTCATCATCATAGATGGGGGGGGAAATATTCAGTGAGTAAGACATAATTTTGTGTTTGATATCGTTTACTCAGGATTCCAAGCAGATGCCTCATGCTGGTTGGAGTAAATATTGCCTATGTCTTTTGTCATTTGTAGATTTTTAATATCTAAAAGAGATTTAATCAGCTGATTATCAAGTTCTGACTGATAATAACATATTAGGGGCTTCTGAGCAAAAAATTGCTACTTGACATGGATTTTTTTTTTACGCCATTTGATCAGGCTAGACACATTAACAAAGTTTCATTATTCAAGTTTTTTCCCTTCCCACAGCCTGAACCAGAAACTTTCCCATCCTAAGCACTTTTTCATCCGTTTATACCACCATGATTCCCCGTTTAGAATTATACGAGTCCCACAGTTTCACTAGACCTTGTTCTGTCCAGATGTGACATAAAGCAAATGTATTACAAGGGACTTATATGTGGTTTCCAATGCAACTTTGGGTGACTCCACAGGCAGAAAAAAAATAAAGCTTTCAACAAGTCTTTTCTACATAATTTGTGTGTATGAATGCACGTGAGTGACAGACAGGTTGAGTGTGATTAAGAGGAGGAAGCCATGACCTTGTTTGCTCCTCATTCCTCCCGAGTTTCAACCTCAGCAAAGCCTGAACCCACCCTCAGCAGAGAGAAAGAGGAAATGACCCAACTCAAACAGGAAGGTCTGCAAGGTGACCAGTAGCGGTCTGAAGAGGGGGTGAGGGATGGCTCTTACAGTTGTGTATGTGTGCACACTACCAGATTTTTCTGTGGTTCTATTGGACTTCAGTTCTGTAAAGTTCACAATGCTGAGCATTTACTGTTGAGCAAGTTAGGCGCAAATGAATGCTTCATATGAACAAAACGTCCTGTCAAAGTGCACGTCTGTGTATTTATGTGTGGGTTTTTCCTTGCGCTTGTGTGTGGCAGAGAGCCTCTGGTTTGTCTTGGCCCACTTCTGATACTGCTACACCACTGTTTCAGCAGTTTGGGGCAGGAAACAGCTGTGGAGAGCAGGGTAGAGGTAGTCGGCGCACAGCCGTTTGAGGGTTATAGTACACTGCAAACCAATATCAATCAAACTGCATGTAGGTGAGCTTTTACTGAGCTAGAAACCACATCATTTTAGCACATTCACACGGGCGCAGGCTCGAGCATGTCATCAGTGCTGGACTACAGCTGCCCATAACGATGAAAGGGGAATTATAGAAATTATGGAAATTTAGTTTAGAGTTAGGGTTTTTTTTTGTTTGTTTTTAAGAAGGCAGTAGGAACAAAGTAGAAAAAGAAGAATATTTAAAATCTGCAGCTTGCAACAAAGATCTGTTGTTGTCTTCATAAATTAATCATGCCCCATCTCCAAGCCAACCACTTCACCTCAATCAACTGGATGTTTTCTCTGCATATTTTTAATAATGACTTGTCAGGTAAAGGTCAAGAATGGCACTTGCATTAACCCTGAAGACTATATATATATATATATATATATATATATATATTAAAAACTATATTTATGTTGATGCCAGAAACTAATTTAATTTGTAAGGGAAAAAGAAGTGTTTATGCTGCTTGCTTGTTCATAATTTTTGGAATAAAGCTGGAAGGAGCCATTTGATGGTAATAGGACAACCATCTTTCCCAACCCCCACTGACACCCAGTCAGGACATTACAGAGATTGGGCCACTGAATAATGTTGTCAGTCCCTACATTACATCCATAAATCATTTAACATATTGCCGTTTTTTATAATCATTCCACATTATATTTCTCATGCAAGCTCACAGGAACTAAGACAACAAGAAACATAACACCCCCATCACCTCTTCATGAACTAGCAGTGGAAATGCTGCATAATCCACCTCTTGTCAGATTAATTTAAGGCTCTCATTCGTTAACTCAGACCTCTTTATTTTACCCATTCCCCCTGCTTCTTGGTGGTAGAGTAGTTAATATAAAAAAAGGACATTATTGCTCAACAGCCGATGGTAAAGAGTTAATCTGAAGCACTTTTAAGTAATCATCTGACATTAACTGGAAGCAGCTGTTTGTGATATTTATAGAATGATATAAAATTTCATTGTATCTGTTATCCAGCTGCTGAGACTGCATCTGGCAAGCAGCCTGCTATACCTTGGAAGACTACTTTCCCTCCTTCCCAGCTCTGGCTTATTTCTCTGCATTTTATGTTTTCTTAACTGAATGTAATATGAATTGATATGAAGTTTTGATAATGATTATAGCAGTGCCTGTAAGATAAGTGAGCAGTATAACATTTTCAGGAGTAAGTTGTCCAAAAGTAAAGAGGAACAAGCACTATGAAACAGGTATGTAAGCATGTCAAACATCTCATGTAATCTTTATGTTTATGCATCCTTTGCTCACTTAGTCTTATATGTTATTAATCCACAGATTTGTATTTTTATTCTCAGACCTTAAGAGAATATCATGTAGACGGAAATCGCAAAACGCTTTCCAGAGTGGAAATCCTGACAACGCTCCACCATGTTGTTGCCGTCTAAACGGTTGACAATGCAAAATTGTGTTGCGGTCACATAAAGATGATGTCATAATCATGAGCCAGTTCAAGAAAACAATAACACAACATGGCCTGAACTTCAAGTTACGCCTGCAGAAATAAATGCGATGCAGGAGTCATGTCAGCAATTAACGACATTCATCACACAGAGTCATTATTCAGGCTGGTGCGCTTCGCCATGTTGTTGTGATTTGTCACGCTTGTCTAAAGAGGAAATAAAGAAGTACAAGTGAAGACATTTGGTTTTAGTGGTGCTGCCACCTACACACTGGGCGTGCATACTACAATACTACAATACTTTTGATGGTTTGTCTCAACATGATTTAATTATAGGCAATAGTGGGATTTTGCTCTGAATCAGACCAAATACATAAATATTAACAGCATCCCATTCTTGAGGTAGAGTGAATGAAGCATGACTACATTTTAAACTGGGATTAGAAAAAAGATGAGGTGGCTATATCTTTAGTTATAGAAAAAACTGCAGATAACCATGTAACCCTTACCTTATATATTGTTAATGAACTAAATTAAGGCCATACAGTAAAACTATTTGTAAAAAGGACTCAATAAATTTATCATAATTGATTGTCTTTCAATTGAAATACTTAGACAGTTAAGACAGTGTTTTGTGGAAGCAGATTATTTCTCCTCGAAACCCACAACGTTAATAACATTATTACTGTAAAATGGTCCACTAAGCTTTAGTTTTCAGTTGGTCTCAGTTTCGCTTTTCCTTTTCAGACTTTAGTGACTTTATGATTCAGTCTGGATTTAAACCGAATCCCAAAAAAGGACCTTTATATTTACATTTAGAGTTTCAAGCATCAAGATCTCCTGTTTTTGTTAATTAGATGAAATCGAGCATTGGGCACGCTCTGACTCATTGGAGAGTCATATGCAGAAGACCGTGACAGAGCTTCTGAAGAATGTGTGTTAAATCTTCCAACACGTGGCCCTGTCTAACTTCGTTTGGTGTCAGTGTGGCACGTTCCAACGAGGTGCAGACTTGGGCCGCACTGGATCACAGTCTGTTTCTGTTGGAGCACTGGGCCACATATTTGAGCCACATGTGTGTTTGAGACAAAAAGGCCAAATGAAACACACATTGAGGCAGAAAAGTGCTGTGTCTGCAGCTGCATTCCTGAAAGCAGACTCGCTGACAAAAAAAAAGGATAACTGTCACCAGTGAAATGGGATTCTGGAAATGATTTGATGAACATTTTAGTGTTATAGTTTTATTTCTCTTAAAGGACTTTGGAGCTTTGCTACTGTCTCTTTTCATGTGGTGCTGCAGTAACCATTGTTTTTTGACAGAGGGCAGCAGTAAGCTGCATAAAAAACAAGCATGTATCATTTTGGTGTCAAACCAGAGCCACATGCCAAAGACAAGCCATGAACTTAAGCTGATCACACTCTTCCTAATTTGTCTAATTCAAGCTTGTTTGATTCATTGGTTGAAAAGAACCATCTCACTGAGGGGAGCCAAACCACCATTTGCTCAATTTCCAAAACATAGTTGAATGCCTGCCAGCCATATTTGGGGTTGCATGCTCTTTACTATATTGAAACAATCTGTCGGCTTCTAGCATCACTTAATTTGAGCAGTAAGCAAATGTGCTGGTAAAGCTGTCTTGGTGTTCTACAACACTATGTTTGACAAAGGGAGTAACAGGGGTTAAATGACACCATTCATTTTTTTCATCACTGTGTTTTTTCTTGTATATGTTTGATATGTTTGTATGAACCTTTGAGAGTTTCTCATTGCTTCACTCCTCCTTATAAGGGTACTTATACACCGAATAGAGATGAAGAAGTAGTGCTAATAAGACACCCTCTGCTTGATCTTCTTTGATTTGCCAGCATCTGAACAAACAACACTTAAACACACCACAGGAATGACTTCCACCTGCTGGACTGAATGTTGAGTCTGCACCTGTGCAAGTGGACTTTACATGCTGGTGAGAAAGGAGCAGCAGGGCTTAGATTATACAATAAATGGAATTAAAATACATTTTAAAACAAAAAAGCAAATATATCAATCTAATAACGTTGTGATTTAGCCGAGATGCAGTGAAATAGTTCACTGTTTTGGTGAAATTAAAACAACAAAACAAGAAGAGATCATACTTTACTTTATTTGCCTTTAGCTTTTTCTTAGCATGGCTACTTTCATTAGCCAAGAAGTTGATTATGAAGTTGCAATTAGTATAAATAAAACCGTATTAGCAATGAGGCATTGTCTTTAAAAAAATACAAAAGGTAAACATTCATTCATACTGCAGGGAACTGTCAATCAGTAGCTGATGCATATGGCCGTAAAATATAATCTGACAACTTAACACGATTAGTAGTTCATCTTGTCTGTGGTGCTGATTCAAAAGGCTTATGCTACATTCAGTTAAAAAAAGCTTTCCACCTAAACTTAAACAGTTTCAGTCTGAGTAAAGGCTGCTGCAGTTATGAATGAGCATGTGCTGAACTCAACTGGAAACAATCACGCTTGGGTATCAGTTTTTGTGAAATCTATAAATGATCAGGAGAGCAGTAAAAGCAGATAACTGGCTCAGCCTGGTGGAAACTTTTTATCTATCAAAACTGCATTCTGAGGACTTTACTGTTTGTTTGGTATGACAAGGGGAGGGCAGGACATTAAATACTTAGAGGACAGACCATGATTGTTGGCGTCTCTCAAGGCCCCTTTAAGTGCCATATTCACTCGTCTCAATAAACAGAGGTTATTTGGGCACAAATGAGGGAGGGGGTTCATTTTTGTAAGGGTTCATGTACTTGAACTTGGCATTTTTCATATTTACTTTGCTCGATGGTCTCACTAGATGAGTTTACGATACCCCCACTTCACTGTTTGTTTGCAGTACTTTCTTCTCAGCTAAAGCTCTTTCGCCTTCATTTTCCTCTCTTTTCATCTCTGTATTCATTCAACGTCACTAGTCGTTTTCCAAATCGTTCTTTAAAAAAAGTATTTTGGAATGAAATCATAGGCTTATATTTGTTTATCCAAATAAGTATGCATTTTTAATGTCCAGAAATCAAATACATCGGCCAATTGTTTTGACAGCAGCTCAGATATTTCAGAAAAATAATGTTCAGTGCTGTGACTACAAGCTGAGGGACAGAAACCAGACTGTTTGTGATTGCAGGAGCAATTCTATTTTCCCTGGCAAACCTATAAAAAGAAAGAAAAAAAATGAAGGGCCGCAAAATTTTAAGCACATTGCACTCAGTTTACTTTTAACTGTTTCAAGCCGTCTGTCCCACACCTGGTCGCTGAGCGTGGCACTGAACAGAGTGCGCTCTGTTCTGCACTCAGAAAAATCTGCCGACACATACGGAAAATAAATCAGCTCCATATTCATTAAACAAAAAGCTGTGGGCAGATTTATTTCATTATTGGGACTTTTTCATTTGAGCTCCCCCGTCCCCCTCCCTGCTCCTACTCTACATTCTGCGTTTTTAACTGATGTACCCCTCCTTTTGCGGAGAGTTCTTTTCAAAGGGAACCAGTGTATTTTATGTCTCCACCTCTTTGCTATCTGTTGTCTTGTAGTATGTGAGGTGCTGTGAAAAGTGTTGTCGCACCCATGCTGCATAGTAAGCCAGGGAAAATGCCCCTCACCAAACAGCCCGCACCAACAGAAACATGGTGCTCTGAAACAACACCGACAAACTTCCACAAATATGCTGCTCTGTTTATGGACAAGCAAGGCCCTTGTGGAAAAAATCGGCCCATTAGGGTCAGATATTTCAAAGTGCGCTATCTGTTTTCCCTCTTTACCCTCACTTATGATCTTTGATACAATTCCCATACCCCCCCCCCCAACTCCCTCAGCAGATTAGATAAAATACCATCCTTCGCTATTTCTCTAGCAATCTTTCATTCTCTATGGGTCTACAATGCACAAGTACAAAAGTGTTGATGTGTTATTGTTCTGACTTCGCAATGCTGGTGCATGTCAGGGTCATACAGCAGAGAAGCTGTGAAACCACAGCACCGAAATCTGACATTTTTGTGAAAATAAACATGAAGGTTCTGTTAGCGTCATTTAAAGTCTTACGAGATTGTGCTGATTTAGATTTTCACACCCTTCCTTTTTGAAACTCTGCTGTTCAAACTGTCAAATTATGCTAGTCGGCCCTGAAAGCAACAAAAGCAAATGGTCTTAGTTTGATCCATTATTGTTGTTAACATGACTAAGGTCTTTGAAACAAATCACCTGTTTCACACGAATGGAATGGCCTTGTCTATGATTTCCCAGCTGCTGACAGTATTACCAGCTTTCAATCGCTATCAGCTCCTCTCAGGATCCTCAGAGGAAGGAAGCAGGGCCGGCTGTTTCACTGCCCCATGAGCTTTGTACCAGGGATGACGGCTATTTTTGGACTTGGAGCAGATCATGTTACAAACTAGAAGAAGACCCCTCAGACAGGAAATCACCCAGCATGCCACCTTGCAGTTCCAGCATTTCTAGCCCTCAGCCCTGACTGAGTGAATGCCAGTTAATGCTTCAGCACACAGACAGGGAGGAGGAAGGAAAACCCAGCAGAACAAGACAGCCATCGTCTGTTTGGCTCCGGATGACCTCTTCTCTGTTGAAATCTCCACACACTCAAAACCCATCAGCTTTGACGTGGAGATGTATCACCACACCCACAATCACGCAATAGCGTGCAGTACTTGTGGAAGAAATGAGTGTGCTGTATATTTTCAGGTAGGCATTGTAGAAATCATTCATACCAGCAAGTGGCTGTACAATGAATGCATGTGTTGTGCTATTTGTTTCATGAGAACATTCCTGGGGTTAGCTGAAAAACCACCAAGTTATTATGTGGGAAATATCAAAAGCTGTGTGGCCACCAAGGCTGACATGAAGAGCGTGGGAGGTTTGTGATGTACCCCCTGATTTCGCTCCATCTGCCCACCAAAAAACATGCAAGTACTGCATTTGTGTTTGTGCAAGTGTAGTTTGTACGTATATCTGTGTGAGTACAAGAGTGGAGGTGTGCATTGGTCGACCTTTAATTTTATTGAAGTATCACAGTCTAAACTAAAAAAAACATTTCAGATGAAACCCTCAGCAAAAATAATCTAATTTCTGTATATTAATATGGAAATGTTCACAGAAATGAGATCTATCTGAAATAAGAATAACAGAACAAAGCTGTGGCCAAGTTGAATCAAATCTAAATATCTGGCGGACTCTTCCGATAATTAAATAACAGTGGTTTTCAAGGTTGATTTTTCAAGGCTTTCATTTTTGGCATTGCCTTTTAGTTTCCTTTTGTGCATCTGAAGGAATGCGTGCCAGTTCCTGGTTTATTGGTGTTCACATGAGTCTGACCTCAGGGTGTAAAGGGTTGTTTCTTCACCGTTACTTCGTCAGCTCAGGTTACACACCACTCTCTTACACCCAGGGGAGAAAGCAAGATGAGAGGTAACCACTGAAGCAGCTTTCTCTCTCTCTCTCTCTCTCTCTCTCTCTCTCTCTCTCTTTCTCTCTTGCATGCAAATTAAAGAACGTGTCAAATCTCCACAACACCATGCATTATGGATTGGTAGGCATGACCAAATAAAAGTTCAAATGGATACCAAATGCATCCTTCACTCTAAACATTCATTTCTCCCTTTCAGACATACAGAAGAAAACAGATATCTGAGAGACACAAGGTTACCTAACTACAAATGTGTGTTTCTTAGTGTGCATGTGTACAGTCCCAAAAATTACTCTCAGATCAAAACTTAAGCAAAAGAATGATTTTTAATCTCATATAAATGTAACTGATGGCATATTTTTCAGTAATAATGGACATAGTATGTAAATTTTATGACTGCAAAATCTTTCATTGACTGAAATCTGTATTTTTGAAGATTGACGTGGGCTATTGAAGTACATTTGGCTTACCTTTTATAACCACTGAGATAAAAAAATCAAATAAAAATAAGGTTTTGAGTGCACAGACACAGGGACCTATCCGTATGTACTTCTGAAAATCCAATTATCTACTTTTTTAAAATTATTTTTTTAAACTAGATACTACTAGTTTCACAGAAACACATTTAATACATATCTCCACATGCCTCAAATAGCATCATAGTGAAAAGAGTGAATCTGCAAAATGGTCAAATTTCAAGATTTTTCATTATATCCTTGACGCTGAGTGTCACTGTCGGGGATATAATGGTTTCATCATGACCGCCACCGCCGCTGCCCAATATCATACGTGTGAGCTTGATAACACAAACAATTTTCACAATTAGAATTTAATATTTGGTGTACCTGTTTAGGTACCCAAACGGACAATCTGAATCAAATTTCAGAATTTTGGGATTCAAGGTTTCCTCATTAGGTGGCGTTTTATGCACCAAAAATCAAATTTTTGCTCATATCTCTGGAACTATTTACAATTGGATTTTGATACTCAGTATACCTGTTTAGGTCCCCAAGAGTACGATCTGTTTTAAATTTCACAATTATCGGATTTATGGTTAACCACACCAGGTGGCGCTTTATTCACGAAAAAAAATCTCATTTTTGGCTATATCTCTGGAAATATGTCTCTCATTGACCTCAAATCAAGTGCAAATAAAAGGTGATGACCTCAGGATGCATCCTGTCCTGATGTCATTTTGGTTTGTTCCAAAGTTTCCACACCAGGTGAAGCTTTGTGAATGAACATGTGCATCTTTTTAAAATTGTATTGTGTATATTCGAGGATTAGGGAATTGGAGGATTGGGGGTGTTTGGGGACGTACCCCTAGCCGTCACTTCTGACAGCATAGGCCTTGTTGGCTTATGCTTTTTTTAGGCTTTTCAAATTGCCTTCATGTTCTATCAGCGTGCTAGGAACTGCACATGAAAGTTTGCAGTGTTGAATACAAGCTTGTACATTTTTACTACAAATTAATAAATCTATAAGAAAAGCACCACCTGGTGGGGAAACAATAAAAACCTAGTATCAAATTCCAATTGTGAAAACTGTTATCGTGCTCACACGAAGGATTTCCGCCGGTAGCGGTGGTGGACGTCATGAAACCATTATATCCCCAACACTCCACGTTTGAGGGTATAACTAATGATAAATAGCAAATGTATAGAACCTACATGTAAAAAAATTGGAACATGAGATCTTTCCATAAAATTTTATGAAGCACAATTTTGTTCAATTTAAGCACTGTGGATATATTTTACTTTTATTCCAATATTTTAAACCTAATTTTTAATTCTTCAATATGTTTGTGTTGAGTAGGCTTTGCTTTTCCCCAGCTGGAAAAAAACAAAGAATCATATTAGATTAATCAATAATATTAATGTGTACATCACAGGCTTATAAACTTGCTCTATAAATGTTTAAAATGCCCCATTTGAATGTATTTCTCTTTGCAGCTTTTGTAATTTGTGCTTTGAAAATCCTTCTAATTATGTACTTTGCTGAGTCTTCTCTCAGCATGTGGGATTAGATCTTTGTTTATATTCACCTCATAGTTTTAGTTAATAGTTCAAATCTGTGTCCCCAGCCAATAAATTGAAAGCCTGTGTAAAGTAACACAGCAATGCTAGAAAAAAGCACATGTAGCTTTAAATAAATAGATATTACGTAAATGTCTTTCTCATATGAGCTTGTGTACAGAACATTTCTTAATGGAAGATACAGAGAATGAGAATTCCCCCCTTCCCCCTTACACACACAAGCGTACACACCCAAACACATCCACTGACTCTTTCATCATTTCCCCATTCCCTCCACACTGCTGCTGTCCCAGAACCCACCTTCATTAAAACTCACTAGAGGGTTATGAATGGGCCTGTCTGGCCCACTACACGGCCTTGAAAGCCCAGCTGGTTCCTATTACAGACTCTTACAAAGCACGTGTGTGAGTTTGTGTGTTTGAGTGTGTTTGTGAGAGAGACAGAGAGAGTCATCTGACACTGAGGGGTAACAGGTTCTGGTTAATCCCTGGCAGGTAGCTCTGATGAGACCCAGCATTCAGGTGCTGCCAAAGCTCGGGGGGACTTGAGGGGGTAAAAAGGGAGTAGCTTTAGTTAAAAGTGGTGTTCTCAGGGCCATATTTACTTCCATGAGCTCCAGAACCTCCATCTTTCCTTCTCCTCCCAAACCCATGAGTTTATTTTTCACTCCTCCCTTTAAAGCCTGACCTAAGAACAACTGAGTAGAAAAGTCAGATTTCTGAAATCTGAAGTCTTTATTTAAAAATCTGTAAAAAAAATCAATAATTATTATTTTCTTAATTATTTTTGCTATTTATTATCTTGTAAATCAAAATTATTTTAGAGTAATCTTCTGCTTTTTGGTGTTCACCAGTGGGGAAGAAGACCAGTATCATACAACTTCTTTACCTTTCTTTACCGTCATGGTCTTCCACTTTTACCTGCTTGACCTATGTAACTCAGGGCTTCCTTCATTTTCAATTCTAAAAAAAAGGAATGAATTTCAGGTCCTGATGTTTCTGGCCCTTTTTTTATGAAAGTGTATAAATCTGGGTGAGCCACAGAGGAGAGGAATATATACTAAACCCTGTGGCCTTTTGTTCTCAGGCTGGATTCTTATTGCAGTACAAGGAGGAAGGGTGAAGACTGAGATAAAACTTTGTTAGAGAATGGTACGGTAGCTTCACGCATCATATACAAGGGTATTTCTTGCTTGTCTGAGCATTGGCGCTCAGTTTGTAAAGGAAGAAAAAGGGAGTTACAATAAAGGCCATTATTAATTGTAATCACAACATAAATCCATGTTGTCCCATCTTATTTGAATCTTACCACCACATAGTATTTATTGCCATATGAAAGTATAAAACAACACAACAGTGATGGATACAGGGCCACACTAGTGATATTTGATCCATGTTTCTGTCACATTGTTTGAGACAAGCATGGAGCATAAAAATAAAAGAAAAGAAATGAAAAAGGGGCATGTTTTAACCCAAATAGCACTTTGTTTGTTAGACAATATGGTTTAAATTGGAGTCACTTGCACTGTTCCCTCCCTCCTCATCCACCCCAAGCCAAATTCCCAGGCTTGAGTAACTCGGCCCACTTACGTCGAGGTTTACATTCTCATGCCCTTGCAACCACCAGACCCCGATCTCACCCCCCACAAACAGACTTTTCCCCCTCCCCGCTTGCTTTCTTTCTCTCATCAGTAACACCCTTACTCACAATAGCACCCTGCACACCCCACCCCAACACTCCTCCCCAGCCATCCTAAACTGCTGCACAGTGCAACACATGTGCTTCCTATTAGGTTTTCTTTTCCAAAGACATGAGGCTCCTCAGACCATTGCCTCCTTCTTGTACTTACACATCCCTGTTCTTTCTGAAAATGGACACATATGTGCACAAAATCCTTATTAGGTTGCCACTGTATTCAGCTAATACAGGAATACTGTATTTGCTACATTTGTCAGACAATGCACTTTGCTGGCAATTCAGAGTTAACAAAAAGCTTTCATGTTTTTGCTAACATGAAATGCACAGAGCCTTATCAGAAAATGGAAAAGAAAATCTACATTAACTTTATATTTATGACTCACAGTGGCTTACACGAGCAGCAGCAGGAGCTCATTTTAAAAACGGAGAAAATTTGTGAAGTTTTGCTTGTTGCCACTAGAGGAGCTCCTTTTACACATGAACTAAGCAACAGACTAACCGTTACAGCTCCAGCTGCTGACAGAGTTTTGTGAGCATGATTTTTTTATTACCTTAGTGAAATCCTTACACTCAAATCTGAAGCTATCTTCCAGCCTCTTCATGTTCATGTGTTTTCCTTTACCTCTCTTAGAGTGGAAGAATATTTTACTCTTCACTTATCATTTAATAACAGTGTACATCTGATGATATTAAAGGAATAATCAAGTTATATTAGGAACCATGTTCTCATGTGTTAGTTCATTGTTTACTAGCAACTCATATGGCAGCGTTGTTTTTAGTTGTTTTTTTTTTTTTTTTGAGGCTACAGTCACAGCTTGTGATTGAAATTACTGTTGCCAGGGAAACGCTCTAATTTGGCTCCATTGTAGACATTGTGGTTTGAGCAACAGGTGCCTGTTATTTTTAGCTGTTTTGTAACAAGGCGCAGTGTGTTTAAGTACCTGTGCGTGCACTTCTGCGAGGGTGCATGCACAAGTGTGTGTGCTGATGTGTGTCCTACCATGGTACCTTTGCATCTTCAGAGTGACAGAAATACACAGCCGCAAGCTGAAACAAGCAGGAGCAAACAAGGCTATGCGGTTCGCCGAGCTCCACACCCATGGGATGCTTAGCATTTGTTTATCAACTCTGGTGAAGGTGTTAGATTTTTTTTTTAAGTTGGGTATTTAAGCTTCTCATTGGTTTATACAAGAAAATCAAATCTAAGGTGAAAAAATAAAACAAAAATCAGCTTACCGAAGTGGAAACAACCACCATGTGAGTTGACCTTTCAAGTTTTTCCACTGCATTGCTAAACTAAGCTAATGCATATGAGTTTGAGCTGATATGCAGCAGCACCAACGTCTTCACCTGTGAAGTATCGCTTGTTCTCTATTAAAATGAAGCAGCTTGTTTTGAACGATAACTGAAACTTGACAGTGCAGAGTCTATGGACTGTGTGTGTCATGCTTCAGATTTTAATAAGTCTGCATTAAATTTATATATCATTGGGCCAAAATTTCATTGTTACATGAACTACGGTCATGTAATTTGGCAGAGATGATTGTTAGTCGTCTGCCTTCAGTCTTGATGCCAGGATTCATAGGAATCATATAGGAAGCTTGGCACATTGAGTCATACAAGCCTCAGTTAAGATCAAGACATTCATCAACGTGTTGCTTTTGCTGAAAGAGGCAAGAAATGTTCTTTTATACAGCAGTAATTGAATGTATTTTACTTAAGATAAAAAATACATTAGAAAGATTCAAATAAGTAAATAAATAAACAAACGAGTTATTAAATCAAGAACATCTACTATAAATAAACTACAGTTGTTGCAGGGTTACAGTACAGCACTTTATTTCCAGCTTCAACTCGATAATGACAAGAATACACAGCAAAGGAGTTAATCATCTAAAGACAACAAAACAAAACATTTTTTTAACCTTTAAAGTTGCCAAACTTTCAGGAAGTCTGTTTCATTTGCATGCGGTACTCTTGTGGTGTTCAGCTCTGACTTTAGGCACTATCAACTGACTTTTTTCCGAATTATACTTCACTAGTTAGTCTCCAGGATGTGCTACATGATTAACATACGCACTTATACACAATATACAATATTTTGACCACAGAACTTTATAAATGGCTGCACATTTTCTAAACACTGGTTGCTCAAGTTTAATATCATTCAGGTCTATTTGCTTCGTTATAACACATGACATCAGATTTTTGGTAAGAAAAGTCGTCTCAAAAATTTGCAAAGAAACTCATAAAGGTCTTTGGGTGAATATGTTGCTTGTTAAGGTGAGTCAGCTTAGCTCAGATGAAGAGACATACTACAGTAAATGTGTGTACAAATCTAGTTTTTACATGTACACTGATTTACATATATACATTTACACAAAAATGTTTTCAATTCCAATATTTTAGATTTCCAGGTGTAGAAAAAATGGCAAAAAACAATGATCTTTCACTGGGTCTCACTTATTATTGGTCCAAATGCAATTTTATATAAATACATGATATATTACATGTTGTTCATTTATTAAAACTATATCAATATGCAAATGAAAAACTGCTGTTTTCATAAGCAGTAGCTTGGTACAGACAATCAAACGCATGCAGTTAATCTAACATTAGCAAGTGTGGTCACAAAAATAAACACTTTGGAGCCTTTCGCATGTTTGTTAAAGCAATGACAAAATTACATAACAATATGACCTAACTTTGTAAAATTACAAATGACAAACTACTGAAATTTGCCAAAAAGAAAGCAGAGTGCCATCGGCACAAACAAGCTCTCAGACACAATGGTAGAGGTGTGATGACTAGGGCTTGTTTTTCAACCATATGACCCAGACACTCAGCGTCATCACCTCAGACATGAGCTCTTATGCAAGTATTCCAGAGTTTTCTGTCTAAAAGCTAAAGGTTGACTGAAATTAAACCATGCAGTACCACATAGATACCAAGAAGGCCAAAAATTCAATCTACAACAGAGTGACTGATTGCTCCTCATCTCTCTTGTTGTGATCCCACATAAATGTCTGTATGCAGTTAGATTACCGTCATATAGAAATGTGTGATCATATATTTAGGAGAGGTTTTATTTCCATAATGTTCTGTTCTTGTTAAACACCAGGGGTCCTATGTATGAAGAACTGCATTGCTTACATACTGAAAGATGGCGTATGACCAAAGTAATTGAGATGACAAACTCCTGTGCCAGAGAGAAAGTGTCATCAGCAGAAAGTTGTCTAACACAATGGTAAAAGTGTGATGGCATGGTTTGCTTTGAAAGAAGTGGAGTCATTCAGTGTAAATGCTTATCACTGCACATTTTCCCTTGATATGTCCCAACTGGTTTGGACGGTGGTCTATCTGTGTATAGTTTGCATGTTCTCCCAGTCTTAGTGTGGGTTCTCTCCGGGTACGTCAACTTCCTGCCACAGTCCAAAGACATGCACCTTGGGGAAAGGTTGACTGGAGACTTTAAATTACCCTTAACCATGAGTGTGAGTCTGTGTGGTTGTTTGTCTATGTGTTTTGCTCTGTGAGCGACCTATAATAGACCACGTAGACTTGTTAACATTTTGTAGATAGGTGGGTGGGGTTTCCCAGCATGCTTTGCATGTTGAGTAGTCTTAAAGAGTTGCCAAGAGTGGCCAAATCTACTTAAACATAATCACCTTGATGTTGTTGTGCAGCAATGTGTTGTTCTGTTTTAGTGCTATTTTAGTTGATTACTGACGTGTCTTGAGTTACTGATTTGAAACGATTGGTCAGAAGGTAATTAATGTGTAACAAAATTTTAAGATGTACGATACTCTATAATCATCAGATTGTCAGAGAAGTTTTTTGCCTGCCTACACATTTAAGAGAGAGTAAAACTGAACAAAGTATTATTGATTAATTTCACGATACAGTTGTTCTCAGCATTGGTACACGAGCCCCCAGATTTTTTTTTTAATTGAAGGAGACTGTATCCAAGGTGTTTTACAGCCGGGGTTGTTCATTTGACCTTAGTCTCTGTGTCCATCCACCACATGCCCCAAGGACTCAACCTCTTGCTGACCTTCTGCCTGGTTGAGCTATGTTTCAGAAAGAGACAATAAGAAAGAAGAAAGATTGAATGAAAAAATAGGGGAAAAAAATCTCTTACCCTATGACCTCAGTCCAAACCTGGAGCAGGGAGTGGTGAGTTGAGTCCACTTCACCACATGAGGCCCCCCAGCATGGTGCTTTCCTCCTCTGTTATTCCAACTCTCTAGTTACAGTCCTACACCCATGGGGGTCTTTAACTGGGGTCCTGGGATCACAGGCTTGACTGTTAACAGCTCCAAGGTGAAAGGCCTTGGATCCTGCCCTAAACTCTCCATGTTTCAAACTCCCCATGGCTTAGTTAGCTCCTTGGAGACTTCATCCTCCTGCTAGATCCTCCTGTTGTTGGCATACACAGCCTGGTTAGAGCAAAAAGGAATGCTGTTGTGTTACGTTACTGCCTCTGCACTTCGTAAAACCAGAGTTTGCCTTCAGTGTCAACACATAATGGAAACATGGTATTTCCAAAGTTCAATGGAATAAATTGACAATTCAATACTGTATATGTTATTTATAATCACCTCTCACCTGCCCACCTTATCAGCAGTGTTTACTTGTTTCACATGTGTCAGATTAGTCATTCAACAACCATCACCATCATTTCCCTCTTCAAAATGATGGATTGCAGTGCAAAAAGTGAGACAGTAATAATTCAAATATATGCATGCTTGTCAACTAAATACTCCGATTTTGTTGAAACCTTTTTTCTGACCTGACAATTTATCTTTTTGACAGTGTGACAGCATTCAGCTCAGTGAAAATGTCCATTATCTTTCAAACCATTATCTGCTTATGTACCGCAGTTAAACCTGTCAAAACTAATCCGAATGTGCTAATTGATGTGTGATCTGCTGCAGGCCTAAAGACCCTCTGCTCTTTTTGTCAAAATTACACTTGTCAACTTCTATATAAGGACTTGCCTCTCAAGATAACAGTTTTTTCTTCTCAAGCAGGTGTGTTTTGTCTCCTTTGTCAGTTTCATTTCCCTTCTTAGTTCTTCCCTCCGAGATAATTACATTTGTTCTAAAAATATGTTACATTATATATATATATATATATATATATACACTGAGGAAAAGTCCATTTTACTGGTCTTTATCACAGTTCATTTAAAATAATCAAACGCTAAGTAACAAGCACAACAAAACCACTTTTGTGTTGAATAGTAAGCAGGGAAAATACAGCAGAAGTTGCACCGACATAATCAGCAAAACTCATTCTGTTTTTCAAGGGGTCTTATTCATATTAAAAGTCCTACCACAATTTAAAAGTAAAAAAAAAAGTCCACACTAGCGCTGACGCACCCTGCCTAAAAAGCACAAGCAGATGGTTCACTGCGATAATAATCACGCTGTTGTGTCTGGCCTGGCAGAGGATTTCCTCTGGGAAGTGTCTGGCTGCAGTCGTGATGATGCTTCATTGAGAATGGGTGGAGGTCCACCGCTTAACATCTTTACAAGCTGTTTCAGTTGAACCTCTCCACACTAACGCAAAATCAAGGGATACATGTACATACATTCATAGACATACAGTGAGAAGCAAACTGCATGTGTTTTATGCACCGAATGTGCCAGAATGGATTGTACATAGCCAGTGGTTCCGTAAATACCTAAACTCCTGCTTTGAATCAATTTATATTAACAACACCATGTTTTATTTCCCAAGTGTACTCGTGCTTGTCAAATTCAGTTAAAAAAAGCCTCTGACCTTCAACAATAAAATGATTATTTTTAAAAACCTGGCTCTGTTTACTTGTACAGTATAATCTTCTGATAAACCACCTCTGACCACTGAATAATTGTTCCCATCATTGAAGTCATGAATCACGATGTACTTTGGTCATGTTTTGCTGCAGCTTGCCTGCGTCTCCCATGACCCTTGACGTTCTCCTATCTCAGCCATGCAGACAAATCACACCTACACTGGTCAGCCAGAGACCTTGTTCCCCTATTGTCCTCCATTCCTCTAGTCATGACCCCAAGCATTGCACTGCAGGGGTCTGCTCCTATTTATAACATGGGGGGGTTTCCTCCTCTTGTATTGTTGCTGCTTGCCAGCACTTCCTCCCTTCATTATCTGACCTCTTCTCTACTTCCTGTTTGTGTGGTAGATCAGCAGTCATCTCACGGATGGTTTGGCAAATCCTCACAATTGCTCTGGTAAAAGGTTGTGTTTGTAGTGCGGAAAAATCTGAGTCATGTCTGCACTCTCTTTGATCACAAGTCTTTTGTACAGAAGGACAATGCTTTTTTTTTCCCTTTTAAGCATCTGTTGTTGAAGGAGATTTAATTTGATTTAATTTTAAAAATATTTGTATTTGAAATTTGGCACTTTGACCAATGTCTAAACAAGAGTTGGACAAAGCCGACTCCACATGAACTACTTGCTAATAAGTATAAATTTGTGATGTAGTACTACTAATAGTCCAGAGTCATTTGAATTTTGTCTGTGTAGATGCCCTGTGATGTAAGTGTGTGCTTCATCACGTGAACTGGTTGCTATAAGTCACTTTGCACAACTTGCAATGCACTTTTTGCTTGGGATTAGAAGAAGCACAACTGAACTTGTACAGTACATTGTGTATTGTACATTTTCTAAGAGATGCACCCCTAAATGATGACTAATTTGTCATCCACGTTGCATCCAACCTGTACTCTTACTGCTCTCCAGTTGGTAAAAGTCAATCTGATGTTGTTTTGCTCTCTCCTTTTTTTCTTTTTCTCAACCTCTTTTTTGTCGATAATGTCCTTTTGTGGTTTTGATGAATCAGCTGCATTTTAAAACAGCCAGTGTTTTGATATCCAGTTGCTGAAGTGTGACATGTTGTGTAAAGCAAACCTTAGCTGTAAGGTGATGCAATGTCTTGAGTTTTTTCAGTAAGCTTCTGAAGTGTATAGAGACAAACTGAGCATTTTAGCCTTGACTAGAGAAATCATAAATCTTCGTGTTCCTCTAAATGTGAATAGCACACACCACAAATACTTCCAAAAAGTGTTATTTGTTGAACATTTTTTTTAAAAAAACAGACTACAGTACTGTGAAGAATATTAGACTGGCTTTCATCCTACTTTGTGTTTCACAGAGAAAGAAAACAGAATAAACATTAGAAGTGATTAATCAAATGACCACTGTTCCTGCACAAATTGTAGAAAGTGTCTTTTTGTCTGTGACTCGCTCTTCTTCTCTGGAAATCCTTATTTATTTATTTATTGTAAATATTGATTTCAATCAGACCCAGAAATATCAGATTCTCTGATAAAAAGGGAAACAGCTTCATCAGCTACATGTTGACCAAAATATAAACAATTACAATGTTATGTACTGGCCATGAACACTTACATGTTGTTTCTAACACATTCTGACCCAAAAATGATTCTCCAGCCAACAACAAATAGACTAATGATCAGAAATCTGCTGATTCATTGTAATGCTAATAGTCAGGCGAAGCCTGGAATCGATCTCACAACTTTCCGGTTGAAAGACAACTGCTCTTCCACCTGAGCTACAGCCGCCAAAGCGTAATTTTAAAGCGTAAATGTTTAAAGCGTAATTAACTTTTATTCAGAATTTAAAGTCCCATGTAAACTGGGCCATTGGCCTGTGTACAGGGAAGTATGTTCTGCCCTGAGTATTTGGATGAAATTCATTACAAAGAGACTTGGACCACAATGAAGGGGGGAAGTAATCTAAAATTTGAGTGGGTCTCCCATTGTAGGTTTGACTACAGCTCTATTGAGTTTTAGGGAACGGTCAGATCAATGAATAAACGTTGTTGGGCTAAAAGTTGTCTAGACCCAATGGGATCCACTGGTTCATCCCTGGAGGTGTGGTTTCTCTGTCTCTTTGGGCTGAAGGGCAACAATAGCTCCAGGACAATGCTAAACAAAACATCACTGTGCTGTCAAAAAGAGTCGGAAACACATTTTTAAGGTGAATAGCTACATAGTATTAGAATTAATAGGCACGCTTTTACCAAAATATTATCTTTTTAAGTAGATTTTCAATATTTAATCAATTTTACTTTTTTTCAAATTTCATGGTATCCCCAATAATGCAGAATCAATCTGCTCAAATGTAGAAAACATATCAAAACAATTAAATCCCTCTCCCATGTTAAACTCTGGAGAACAATGTTTTCCCATTTCCAACACATAATTGTTTCTCATTAGATCAAAAGCTCCCTTTGATCTTTACATACAAATAATATTGGCAGCTTTTGGAATGTCCACTCTATTTTAAGCAAGCTGCAGAAGCAATTTGCTTTTTGTAAGTGTATTTTGTCTCTGAAAGCCTGTAGTTGGTGTTGAATTGCATTTGACTTGCCATTTAAAAGACTTTCATTAGCTTGACTACTCCTAATAAAAGTAAGGCTGGTCCAAAATTCCAGATCAGTGCAGTCCAAAGTCTCAATAAATGAATTTCTTAACGTTTCCTGTCTTTTGGGCTCATCTAAGTAACAGCTATCCTCATCAGGGTTTTAAGAATGTTTGTTTAGTAGCCTTGGCAAGTTGATACTCTACACCTTTGTGAAGCATAACAATAGAAAAGACCCATATTACTATGAAGACACTATTTATTTTAAATTACCTCTTCACCTTCTCTGGCAGAGTAACTTCTATATAACTTTTCCATGCCACCAAGGACCCATTATTTATCAGTTTATGAAGATCCAGGCTGGCGGTATGTAGCCGCCCCTGATTGCAGAACAATCTGTGAGTTCCACTTCAGATCTCATGTCCCAAGAGGGACTTTTTTTATAGTTTAACAGGAACTAACCCTCCCTTGTGACTTCTTTTCATCTGCACGAATGACATAGATTCTTCCATAATTTATGTTATTCTCTCTCTTCTCTCTTATGTTCCTCATGCGAAGTATGACAGAAGTATGACAGAAGAATAAGGGTATTAGTGGCAATTGGGTAGCAAAGGGTTAAAAACTGGAACACAATGATGCTTTTTATATTATATTTACAGTCTCATGCATGCACAGCTTTTTTAGTTTTTTAGTCTTCTTTTTTGTTCACAAACTGTGGTCTTGCATGTTTAGATAAACAATTCAAAGTATACAATGCAGTTGACTTTGCAATGCAGTATCAAACAATCTCCTGAATGAGAGTTGGCATTACATGTGAATGGCAAACCATTCATTCACTTCACTTTGTTGCTCAAATGGTGTTAAAACTATGGCAGGAAATGATGTAAATGGTGACCTGGAGAGGCAAAAACATTGTATGAAGGGAGTCTCATGAGAGTATAGCTGACAATGGATCAAAATGAGACGGAACAATGGAAAACAAGTTACTGACAACATGCTTCAACCAGATGCTAGTGTGAGAAAAAAGGGGAAACAAAAAGCTGCAGTTTGATTATTCAGACCTTTGAGCTGTTTAAACCATGGCTACAGCCCACCTGGATATTACAAAGCCTCATCATACAGAGATGGGAGGTTGTACTCTAACTTATGGGCTCCTATCTCATTCCGACATCTGTTTGCACCGGGTCTTCCAGATGTTTCCTGCTTGGCTTCTGCTGATTCTTAGCAGGGCCAAGGGCCTCCGCACTTGCCTATCCTCCCAGCCTAGTGCTGGTGCTAGACCTTTGGGTCCCATCAAATGTGTTTACCTAAAGCCCCATGCTGATAGTAACTTGGCGACAAGGCTAAATCATGCTCCAAATGTCATCGTCTGTTTATGGGAGAGGCAAGCTATTTTTGATACAGGGCAAGGGCTTTAGCCTTCAGTAGGCACAAAAGGGGAGAGTTTTCACTGAGAACTCTCTTTTCCAAAGGACATTATGTCTTTATACTTCATATAGTTCATCTAAGACACTCAATCAAATGTGATAATCAGCCAACTGCAGTTTGCTGTTTTAAGCCTACGTGACTTAATTCAGTACTTAGTACTTAGTGCTCAATAAAATCTTTGTTTTGTTCAACTGTTTGGAGGACTGCCAAAATCACTCTTCCACTAAGTGCAATTCCAGACTGAACAATGAAAAATGACATCATCATTTTTTACATATTTGATAGACAAAGTAGATGAAACAGATGAACAGCCTCAGTGACTCAGATTCAGTGAAGCATTACATATAGTATTTTTTTTAAATGACATATGAGGAAAGAAACCTAAAAATGGCTAACTGATTTCAAATAGCAAAAAAGAAAAAAAAGAAAGAAAAGTTTACAATGTGACAGTTTAAGGTCCCGTTCAATAAGGAAATTCTTACATCTGCTAAAATATATCACATACAGGGAACAATCCACAGATAATATTTATGAAGTCATAGCTGCCCTGAGCCTTGTGAGGATTCAAATTTACTGGTGTATTGATCAAAAATAAAATAAATATTGGCTTTGCCAAAAGGGATCAGTTATTTCATGTGTTACAACATTCAAGAAACATTCCAGTGGTAATAAGCTTGTTCAGTCATTCAGCCTTCAGTTGCTTTCTTCCAACTAAAAGTCCCATATGTTGTATTTTCTTCTTTTTTTTCTTTTTAATTTTTCCTGTCAAATATCATAGCAAGCCAATTGATGGACTGGCTGCTGTGTTGTGCCGAAATAATATCCATTGCCAAGAGACGCTTTAAGGTTTTAGGGTTTCTCTTGATAATTTAAGTATTATCTTTTGCTTTTTTTTGTTTATGTATTTAATTCTTTTTTATTATTATTGTTGAATTGAATGTGAATCACAATTGTGATTAAACCCACAGAATGACACAATAAATGGATCAGCTTGCAAGTTTGGAAATGTCAGTGCAAAATATCAGGAATGAATATTGCTCATAGGCAAACAAAGACCAGGGGGTCTGCTGGACCCTGGTAACCAGCCGCCACCCCAGTGCAATCATCCCAGCCAGTGGTGACCACACATAAAAGCAATAAGGCCCATGCCCGATAAAGTCAGGGAAGGTAGCCACTGGTCCCACTAGCTCGCCAGAGGCAAACAAAATGCAAGACCCAGGACCACAGGGTACTGAGGTTCTCCCAAAACCTCAACCCCAAGGTAGAGTTTAGATTTGCAAGTGACTTGGCTACATTTCAGCTTTCAAGGTAGTAAATCTTCCCTCCTTTCTACATGACAATTTCCTTATTTTTCCTTATAGTTATAAGCCTCTTTTTCTTTTATATTTATGGAGTTCATCGCCATTGACACTCTCTCTAAAAACGAAACGACGAAAACGTAGCTAATTTCAGGTTACTGTTTCTAGTTATCTATTTTTTTCCATCTGAATAGATGGATTAGAGTACTCTCTCTGTTATATCTTCTCTTGATAAATAATGTGACACATGTACCCATCTTTGAGATTTGGCCATTTTTTGAGTAATGGAAATGTTATTTTTTAAAGATTTTTTAGTCACTATTGCTAACGTAGACAGAAGAGGGAAAATGAATTCTGCATAATTTTAACACAGTGGATTATGGGAATGGATCACTCTAGCAAAAGGTTGAGATGTAAGTTAATAAAAAAATTATGACAGTGAACTGAAATGTGACACTTACTTTGGGTTTTACATGCCAAAGCAGAGTGGTAGAGATGGCTTAGGCGGGTTTATTTACACAATTTGTTAAAGAAAATCACCATAATCACTGCAAATTTAACTCTACCAAATGGTAGACCAGGAAGTTAAAGGGTTAAAGAAACAGACTACATGTCTGTGTCTGTGACGATGTTAATGATGCAACTGAGCCCTGTGTTGCGGAACCAGAAAAAGCTTTGGCTTTCTGGCAGGATGAGGGACTGACTGATGCGATTGTTAGAATTGAATTTTTGACAGGTTCTTCTCTGATTATGTAGTAATGAATGGTGGGAAAAGTGCTTGTTCTATTTCTGTTTATTGAAATTTGTTTGGAGATCCTTTCATTGGGACAACATCATGTTTTTTATTTTTATTTTACAATGGTGAAAGGCTGAATATGCAGTGGTTGTTTACTTTGTCTACATTATCACTTTAATTGGTAAATAAGTCAAAAACAAAATATAATTGTAAATATATGTAAAGAAAAAAACCCTAATTTCTTCCTGAAAACCACCTTAAATCCAACCCCCTGTTCAAATCAGGATAATTATGTTTTCAGGATAATCTACAGAGGTGTTGGGCTCTTTTAATAAAAAATTGTTAAACTTCTAACATATTATAGTCTAGCTTCATAATGTCCAAATCGCAAACCTAATATTTACATTTTGGACTTCTGTGTACGAATAAGTACACAATAGTGTTCTTTTACTGTTTTTTTTCTTTTAAGCAATTACACACATTTAACTTTATACCAAGTTATTATGACTGTCTCCCTAAAAGGCGCTAATTTAATATGTTGGTTTTAATATTAAAATAATAAGTTAAACTATATTATAAACTGTTTCAGGCAGCTTCATTGACTTACACAGAATTGCATTTTCTATTTCTTAGTTTTTGTCTGGGTAATGAAGTAAGTAATTCACTGAATCCTCAATATAGTCACAGACAGATGCTTAAAAAGATGCAGAGTTGCTCTGTTATATCTGACAACTGGGGAGACTTTCCTGTCTCATCTTCATTTTCCTGATATTTTCTATTGCGCTCCAACAAGACCTACATATATTTTAAACATTAAATCTTTTTTATGCATTTTCATTCTTTTCACTGTAACACTTTGCTATATTTAAATAAACAACAAACACTTCATTTCTGTAATTGGAAAACCACAGCCGCTGGAGTGAAGAGAACAGGATGTCTGTCACACGTTTGCAGTATTGCAAGTTGAGGCAAACTCTGAAGACAAGTGCATATTACATCATTAAATGAATGTTTGAAGCCTGCAGACAGTTTGCAGAGAGATCCTTTGATGGTTTTCTAAGAGTCACTTTTCTACATCTACGCACACAAACGAACCTATAACCCCACCGATAGTGGTATATACCTTTTTCTCTCTGTAGGTTACAACTTTAAGATAAGCCTTTACAAAAAAAAAAGAATTATGAGAAATAACAAGACAAGGAGGTTGGTGAACAAGTGTTTTGTTGATAAGGCAATGGGGTAAATATTTTGCTCCGTTGTGCTGTTGCGCTGTTTTTGGCTCTGTGGTTTTTCACACTTGCATCACTATGATGCTGTAGTTGTGTCATTTTTCCAGTTCATTTGCTTAAATGAAATTCAAGTGAAACAAAATGAGAAATACCCTTTATTTATCTGGAAAGAAAGCAAATCACAAAGATTGAACAAGAATAAAATAAGAGTGCCTATGTAAATAATTTGGTAATCTGTTATTATTTAGTTCTAATTCACAATCATTCTTGATGCATTTCTGTATTCACATTATTGGCACAGATAGACACTGGCTTTCAGGCAATGGGATCTATTTAATATCCTCCTACATTACATTTGAATTATAAGGATTAGAGCTTATTTATAGGGTGTACTGCCAGGATATGTGATTTTTTCCAGACTGTTTGGCACAAGGCTTTGGAGAGTGCCCTCCAGATGGTTCTTTTATTCACCTTATCTAGTTTTTTTCTATTTTTCCTCATTTTTCTTTCATGAAATGCTCTGGCTCAGTCTTTTTGGGAGAAGGAAATAGGAAATCCATCAGATCTGCAATGGTGCACCGTACCTCTGGGCTCATAAATTGTGCATTCCTCAAAGTAGCAGGAAGTAGAGGCCTAATAGGGTGTATCCTCCAGGTTTCCTGTTAGGTTAACCCATTGGGTTTAGGGTATTCTACCATGTCTGTGGATCATAAGACATGACCCCTTGGTGCTTAACACTTAAAATAAATGAGCCCATAATGAAATCAAGCTGTACTGCCTCTAAAGCCACCACTGTATATGTTTGGTATGTGTTATATTGATTTTTCATAATTCTGTGTGAACATAAGCAAACAGACCCCGAGCTATTCATTTGCAATGGTTACTGCAGTACCATCTTCATTATCTGTGCAGGTCAAAGAATGATCAAGAAATCAAACCAGATATTAATAAGAACTGAAGGAATCATGCTCATCCAGAAGCATAAACACCTTTTTTATGCTTGGTCCAATTCTAGCGCTTCTCCCAACAAGGGATAACGTCTTGCTGGCATAGAAAGGGTTAGATGTGCTCACAAATGTCAGACTCAGAGCTCATAGAGAGAGAAAGTGAGGGGCGATTAGGTGCCCCATCTGTATCCAATCCCACCTGGGCCCAGATAAAAATAGATACAGCATGATGGGCCATTGACTAACCAGTTCTTTTTCTTCAGAAGGGGGGGAGTGACATGTGGGTTCATGTGCGGTCTCAACACAGGCTCACACCCTTCTCTTAATTTTATATATCTGATCTCATTATTGGATGGGTTGCAGGTGTTAGGACTGTTTTACCCTTAGCCATTTCTCAGCAGCTGTTTCTGTTTGTTGCTGAGAAGTCTGTCATGGGTTCATCGTTGAACTGAGTAAGGTCTTTGAACTACTGGGGTCAACCACCTTGTGCCTCTTTTCACAGATAAAATGCTCAGATAGGACATGTTGAAAGGATATGTTTCCAATTTGACTCGTGCCACCTATACCTCTTAGCACCCTCCCCCATCATCTTCTTCTTATCTCTCTTCCTCTGTCTGTGTCCCTGTCTGCATCACTGCATGTGCCAGACAAATGATTAATTTTCCACAGAGGAAGAGGACAATGAAAAAAATGGAAAACACACGAGGTGAAATGAGAAATAATCTCCTTACTCCTCCAAAGGTAAATTAAAAAAACATGACTGTGCCCAGAAATACATAGAACTATACTCTTACACTCACAGATGTTCTGCATTGATGTCCTCCTGCCCTTAGTGTAAAAACAATTTATTAACTGCTTCTACATGCTGACACCAGAGATGACCTGTCTCTGCATTTGTATGCATTTGTGTCTAGCTCTTTCACACACTAATGACATATTAACTCAGTTCTATTTGAAATCCCACTTGAAATCCATATAGATAATTTTGTAACTGTTGAAAACAATTGGAAAACATTATTTTTAAGAACGTTCTGAGAGCAAGAGAGGAATCACTAAACTTAAAACCCACATTTGTCTTTCATTATTCCATTTTAACACTCTCATGTGTTTAAAAGCCCATCTGATCACATTTAATCACTAAAACTAAACATAATTTAGTTATTTCCATTGTTTACTTGATTTCACCAGTTACACCATCCCCACCATCACTATCTGCAAAGCTCTCCTTTTCACAACTACATACAGTGATTATTATTCATCGCTATAAATGTTAACTTGTTGTTGTAATGAATCCCTTTAGGAGCAAATTTTCCCAATAAGGGCCAAATTTACTAAGCTCTCATTTTGCGTGTACTAATTAGCGTGTGGGATCTAGAATTTAGCGTGTGAGGCACGACCGTGATTAGTACGTGATCTACTAAGATTGCTCACGCAAATGACAGCGGAAGCAAATTGTTGGAGACACGCCTATTTAAATGAGGATTAAGCGTGTGTCATGGTTTGCATGATGACAACTGTACAAAACCGCAAGTGAAAATACAAGTTTGATCCGATGGAATTAGAGTTGTTGGTGGAAGAAGCCAATAAAATGTCCAAAGAGCTACAGCAAATAAATCTGACAGCAAAAGGAAAAGGAACACACTACACATTCAACAAATTTGTGTTTTCGGTTTCTGTTTATATGCTCAGAGTTTGCAGGAGGCACAACCTGCACATGAGTGCAGTCAATTGCTCCTATAACACCGGGGAATCCAGCCACCTTAAAAAAACCTTGATTTGTCTTATTCAAAAATCTCGAGAGCTTGGAAACCTAATAAACGTAGTGATCTGGCGCGACATTGCATTTAGGAGTTCAGTTAACACATGTGAAAGACATGACTGAGAGATCGCTGCTGTGTTGGCTACTGTATGCTGGAATGACCCAGATGCCAAAAACTCTAGACTTGCCAGGAGTTTAATTACTGCAGGTATGCATGACTCCTTCTTGTGTCTAGCGCCAAATCCTCCAACAGCTCCAAAACAGCAAGGCTGGATGATTTTTTTTTTTTAATAATGAGTTTTCTCTCTCATTCCAAACATGTTAACACAAGGAGGAAATATGTGTTCTCTCCGTCGTCTTTCATTATTTCTATGTCTTCGTCTTGCAACAATCACTGCAGCCATGTGTGCATTACGCATTGCCCCCATTTGCATGTCCTTTTGAAACGTGCTAAATATAGGCATAGTTTCTACCAGCAAAGTTACTTTCACGTTTGATAAATCACTTTGCGTGTGCTAAAATCATATATTTACATGTTCTCCTCCCACTCCACGCAAATTTGCGTGTGAACGCCCCAATTTACATATTCATTGAGGCAAACGTACTTACTCGAGGAGGACGCGCAACTTTGCCCCATTGGAAGACGCAAACCCTTTTACTCACTGTTAGTAGATCAGTTTGTACTTTTTGTTAGCGTGTGCAATGGGTTTGCACGTGTTTTAGTACACACAAACCTTTAGTAAAGCTGGCCCTAAATGTTCATCTTATTAGGCCAGGTATAAAATATGAAACTATGTGATAACTATATTATGTCATTTTATTAAAATCCACAAGCAGGGTCTTGATCTCACATCAAGAACCCAACACAGGTATACACGCCTAAAACTATCCTTAATCGGAAGTGACCTTTCATTCTTAGATGTCGTTCACAGTCTCAAAAAGTGCATACATCTTTTTAACTATTTGGCATCAGAAAGCTGACTGTTCTGGATAATGACAATGTTTTTATTTTAAAACTAGCAGATAATTTTATCACATTAGCTCTGGCATAAAATAAATTTAATTGCTTGGATGTGCATAATTGCTTATGTAATTCTCCTGTAGATTTAAAGAATTATGGGCCTATGTCTGTTCTTGTCAAGGGTACTAATTCCTTGAGAGTGAATAACCTGAGGAGTTTCTGGAAAGCAAAATATTATCAAACCTTGTATTTTTGCTTAGGTTTTTTAACACTGGGTATCATGCATTACTAATGCATAGAAGAGTTCATGAAATAAGCTCCTGGCCTGGTATGAATGTGAAGATGTTACAGTTCCATTCATTCTATGGGTCAATAATTTTAATCAATAATGGCAATATCACTTTTATGCTGTGATATCATACTGGAACATACTGTGCTGAGTTTAGCACCTGAGTTGGGGAAAATCATCCTTAACCAATAAAACTACTCTATTAAGATTGAAATAAATCATGAATTGGAGTAAAATTCATTTGTACTCTTATTGTGTCACTATTCACAATGTTTAAAT
>JBAMHX010000010.1:23867740-23880781 GCA_037177515.1 Pseudomugil tenellus
TGATATATCTTCAAAAAAAGCCCAGACTTCAGCATTGTTGAATGAGTATTATACTGGCATAAAAAGGACCAAAATCAAACAACATTTAAAAAGAGTTTTGGAAAGTCCTTCAAGACGTTTGGAGTACTATTCCTGAAGAGTTCTTAAACGTATGAGGGTTCAGTTTGTGTTAAAGAATGGAGGTACTTTCAACAAATAAGTTTGTCATATATACTATTTTTTCTTAATCTTGACATATGTACTTTTTTGCTGTTCTCCGGGCAATAAATAAATGACGAGTAGCTCATTGCATTGTACTTTATGTGTTTTGTTTATACAAAAAGTTATTTGGAGCTTGTGTTGTACAAAAGCTCATTTAGACATGTCTGAAAATATTTGTTTTTCCTAAAAATATGAGTCTACGCTTAAATTCTGCAGGCCCAGGCTTCCCCATAACTTGTAACTCACCCTCATAAACACTTCAGAGTATTTCCTGTTCACCTTGTACTGATCATTAAAACCTGTCATGTTGATTTTCTTCACACTGCAGTGTTAGAAAATGGTGTAATTTGCAGCTTTGAAAACATGTGCCAGAATTTACATTAAAAATGCCACAAAGCATAAAAATAGTTACCTAATAAAATCATCACAATTAATCTTATTAGATGTCCTGTCACCAACAAAATACTAGTTTGAACAATACAAACTGGTTGCACTGATTCTAAGTTGGCCTGTTTTTATGGCGTTCGTGCTTTTTATTGACAGTAATCAGGAACAATGACCATGCCTTGGTAGAAATTGAATCAAGAATTTTTTCTGCCACTGAAAAAGAACAAAGACAGAGAAAAATTGGGCTCCTCAGCTACAGGATATTCCTCTCTATACAAGAGATTGCTATTAGGGATTGTTTCCCATGGCAACAGAAATCATAATATTATACTTTTTTGCTATAGTTTTTAACAATAGTAAGAAAAATCAAGAACCCAGGTTTTTCTTAGTTGACTCACTGACTGTCTTTTGCTCATTACTGTAAAAATTCAAACTATTTTCTTTAAGCCAGCAGGCCTTTTCTTTGTCTATGTATGTTTTTCTTCCTCAACCTCATTGTTCATCGTGACTTGCGCATCAATATGATACTTGTGCATGCACCGTATGCATGTATGGCAAATAGGATGATCTGTAGAGAGACTGGGGAGCCAGGGATATTGATCAGGCATGGATTTTTAAACCGGCCGTACTTTGCCAGCTCCATTAGCAGCCCCAGATCAGGTTTCTCTGGCCTGATAGGAGCCTCATCTGGGAGCAGAGCTGGTGGATTGTGCGGTGAGAAGAGCTGTCTCACCGGGGGCAAAGCAGAGGGGCGATGTAGGACAAGAATGGAAGCAGGGGGAACAGTACCTCTTAATTCATCTCAGCCAGTCGGCTCATCAGCCTCTCTCTCTCTGACTGGACCTCTTTGTTTCTGTTAATGAACTCCCTCATATCTGTTCTTAAAAGGACAGCCCGGGTCTTTTAGAGCCCGAGGGCAGCCATTTAGGATTTAATGGTGTTGCTGACTAATCTCTAGGCTGGCGTCACTGTGGCCCATTTTAGTTTGGGGTTTCTTCTGTTTTTATTTCAGGTTTGATGGTTCTTATTTTTATCCCTATTAGTTCAGAGTTTAACTGAGTTTGACTGAATTATTAACGAAAAGAAATATTAAAAAATGCAAACTGGCAAAATTTGTCTCAAAGCATTGGTTGTTCTTTTAACAGCCTGGCGTAGAACTGAACAAACACATTTCTTATAAATAGCACAGCACAGCGAAAAGAATGACCATAAACATTTTTTTCATCTTCAAGCTTTGCAGTGTTTAAACAAAAATAACTATTGTTGAAAGAACTGTGTCATTTCCTTTTCAGACAAGAGGATTGTTCATTGTGTTATAGCCACAGAACAGCCATCTGATGGGAGTACCAGCACACTTATCTCAGATAAAAGAATTTAAGTATTGTTCTCTTTTCTTCACCTGGCAAATGCTCTTTCCGTGGTTTTCACTGTTAGCAGTCTTTACTCATTTATGATGCAGCAAAGCAGCTTTCCCCCTTCTCGCCACTCTCTGCTGCTTGCTGTCTGTTTGTCTCTGGCACATCTGCGTTGCCTGGCTGTTTATAATCCTTAGATGTAACCGTTGCACCTGCTACTTCTCACAGAGTCAACTGAAAGGTTATTCGATTTGGAGCAATCCATACAGCTGTCAAGAGATATTTGTGTTTGATGTTGGCACCTTTGCAGCAAGTTGCAAAAGTCTGTGCTGCTCTTTACTCTTAAGAGTTTGTATTTTATTCCATATTTCTCACTGCCATAAAATGGGAAATGTTGACCAAAATGGAATTGAGGTGTAATGTATCTCAGACAATAGATAAGAGAATGACGTGATGGGCTTGGTATGTAGTGAGAACAGACCACATTTAGTATGTCATCAATCAGTCACTCATTTACGGGCACTCCAGCACGCACACAGATGGGCGATGGTCACGCATATGCGCGCACACACACGCACACAAAGTGTGAGAGCAGACAGTCAAACAGTAAAACAGTGGGGTTCCTGTGGCCGCTGTCTGCCAGATCAGTCTCAGCTCTATCTGAGGTGGTACTGTCTAAAGGTGCCATGGGCTGGATGTACTCCTGCTGAGATCAGACGCTTGGCTTGGACAGGATTCCTTCATGTGTGTGTAAATGTGTGTGTGTATGTGGATCTCTTCTTTCTGCCTCACATTCCAAAGTGTCTTCTGAGAGCACGCACATGTGTGTGTGCAAGCACGTGCGTGAGCGCTTCTAAATCGTGTGCGTGTAAGTGCACCAGGAAAGTAGCGGGGCCTCCCTGAACAAAGGCTCAGCTCTTTTCTGAACAATTAGCTTCGCTAAAAAGGACATCTCTTCCTCCATTAGCGGCACCACGTGCCCCCCATCACTCCATTGTGGAGATAATTCAATTATCCCCACCCCCTCTGAGGCTCTTTGCCTCCCAGCCTCCCCTTTTCTCATTTTGCCCTCCCTCCTCACTGTCAGCAGCATACTCTCAGAAAAGACTCAGCACAATACTGCAGTCTGTGGTTTGAAATGATTCCACAGTAAATGCGTGAAGGTGCATTATAATCAGCAACGACAGTCAAAGGAATGAGGCTTTGAGAGAAAAAATTGCTTGCAAACATTCACCACCAGATTATAAGATTTCCTTTTCTTGTGTAAGAAAAAAAAAATTGCATGACAAATGACCTTGAAGTACAACAGGATGGACTTTGAATCAAGTCATGACACACAAAGTACTCACACGTACAATGACTGGTGTGTACTCATTACAACCAACTGTTTCTGATTGAAATAGAATCTAAAACAATGTGAGGTCTCTTTAGTCCCATTAAAGGGTCACCTTTTCCGACCATCTGTTGCATCATCATCATCATTTGTCTGCTATTGCAACCGTTCCAGAACTACGTGTTCCCTAACCGAAGTCGCTAATTAGTCACTGCACAATCAAAAGGAACTTAGCACATCAGAACTTCCTAGAAGAAAAGCTTACTGTACTCTGGGAAAGGGAAGTTGAAAAATTGGCTAATAGCTAAAAGGACAACTTTAAAAGATAATATTTAAAATTCGTATGCCTGGGAAGGGAGGGTACATATGGTGTATGGCAGGGGTGCCCAGGTTTGGTCCTTAAGATCTACCATCCTGCAACTTTTAGATGGAACCCTTTTCCAACACTGCTGAATCAAATTAATGGCGTGCTACCACGCTTCGCAGAACTGAATGAGATGCTGAAGAGACAATTCAGATATTTGATTCGGGTGTGTTATATATGGAGAAGTTATACATCTAAGGCTATGTTCAGATTGCAGGCTTTAGTGGCCTTTTTTTTTGCTTCAATGCAACCTGCATCTTATCTTCTCATAACAGTCTGAATCCGATACGTATCTGATATTTCGTCATACGACTTCATTCTGAACTTCCTTGCATTAATCTGACCTATAGGTCACCACTATACATAAAGGTTCTGCTAATCATTGGAAAAGTATTTTAAAAAGTCTTATTTGGAACGGCCCTCACATCACTCTCCCACCAAGGCTGGCTGTGACTCCATACCCAATCATTTAACTGTACAGACCTGCTTTACATGATGCCACCAGGCTCTCCACTTTTGTAATCTTCTTAAAACAATGCCATTTAAAATTTGCAAGCTACGGTTGCACAATAACTTTAAAATGACAAGATATGTTCCACTTAATTCATCTCAGCCAGTCGGCTGAGATGAATTAAGTGGTACTGTTCCCTGCTTCCATTCTTGTCCTACATCACACTGTCACATCTTCAACGCATGCAGAACACTTTTGGTTAGCACAAGGAGATCATATGCAAGTTGCATCCAATTGGAAATGTGAACTGACTCAAAAAAATCAGATCTCACAAAGAAAAAGAAATTAAATTGAGCATTACAGCCTACAGTCTGAACATAGGCTAAATATTGCAAGATGGTAGATCTAGGGAATTGGATCTTGGCACCTCTAAATTAACATAAAATTGAATTTAAAGCTGTAATATTATTGCTCCTCTAAAGTCAAATATGTCAACTTGCTGAAATGAATACTTCTAAAAATAAAATCTACAAATGTACTCGCGGGGAAAGATTATCTCTTTCCTCTGTTTAGTGAGTAACAGCCCTTGTTTCAGTGCTGTTATCATGCTGTGAAGCACATATGTTGGACTATAGCAGTTGTGCAGCCCATTCCTCCACAGTTGTCTGTTGCTTTTCCGTGTTTCCCCTCTTGTTTTGTTATATTGTTGGAGGGGGAAGTATGCACGGGCCTGATTAGCATCACGGCTTCCTCCTTTCCCATAACCCCCCAGACCCCAGCAGGCTGCCTGTTTACTTTTAGAAATAAAAAATGGGCCTGCGCCCGTGAGGACGTGCCCCTCATCAGAGGCAAAGCCCCCCTGCCTCGAACTCACCCAACAACCCAAGGTTCCACATCTCAGATCCTCCTCCCCTTAACTCCTCTCCTCCCACTATCACAGTCCCAGTCCTGTTACTTATCTTTTTTCTTATCCGTCCTCTCCTCAAACTGTATTCCACCCACTCTCTCTTTGCTCTCCACCCCTCCCCATCCAACTGTCCAGCTGTCAAATCACATCAAATAAAACACAGGCCAATGGTCCCTGAGTGCCAGATCACAGCTGTGTCTGCGCGTTCTAAATGGGAGTGCACGTTTAAATGTACAGTGAACTCATGTGCGCCTGGGAGTGGATGTGTAGGTGTGTGAGTGAGTGTGTGTTTGCTTTACTGAATGGAAAGGATGCTGTAATACAATACACACCAGAGTGCAGAGTGTGAATTTCATGAATGAATACGTGAAGTGTGCATCCCTGCAGGATATTGGTGGAGCATGCACACGTGTGTGTCTGCGTCTGAATTTCAATGGAACTGCACAGAGGTACACATTGGCTTTTTTTTTTTGTTCCCATACACACACACACACATAAATGGTGAGTTTTTACAGTGGGGTTTCACAGCAGGTCCTTTTGGTGTGAATGCTGGATACTGATGAGTATAGCCAGGTCAGTGTAAACATTACTGTGGCATGGCTGCTGTCAGGAAGCAGCATGTATGACATCGGGCTCGAGGCCAAACATGCAATGTATCTTTAACGTCCAACATCCTCGTCTCACATCTGTTCTGTACTCTGTCGTTCTCACACTGACATGTTTCATTAAAACAGCACAATGAAATAGAAGTTACCTCAGCTGTTTAATTCCAGTGTAATGTATTCACAGTATTTTGTCTCCTAAACTATTCCTGACATCTATTGCTTTAGTGCTTATACAAACTGGAACATCAACAACTGAGGACATAATTATCTGCTCAAAGAAACGTCGGGTTTTATCCATATAAATTTCTGATTTTGAGTTATTGTGCAAGTAAAAAATATGAATACAATTGTAAGATTTGATTTTGTCTGAATAAATAGATTTGAAAGAATGCTAAGTAGTTTGTTTCATGAGGACATGTAAAGAGATATTTAGTTTTTTTGTTAAAGCAAGATTAAATGCTGACAAGAGAGTTAGCATGTAATAAAGATTTTAAAAAAATAGGAAGAACAAAACTATTTTTTTTCTATTTACCATTCCACAAAAAAAACCTCAGTTTAACTGATGGGGACATAACAAAATTATTATTGGAGCAGCTGCAACATATGCAAGCAAACTGTGATTTAACACCACATTTGGACATTCACGTGTGTTCAAAGTTGAATCTCTAAAGTGTTCAGATAGCATGAGAACTTTGAAGATGTATTCTAATTATACTGTGAAACTGCAAGACTCTAGTATCTAAGGAGGTTGGCAGAGTGTTCAGTTTGTGAGAAATGAGTCAAAGCAACGGCAAAATGTCTAGAGACTGTGTCAGAGGTTATTTAACTGCCTTTGAGGTTAGCAGCAATTCATAACAGCGTACACTTGGAGCACAGAAACCTCAGTCAGTCTATGTGACACCATTGTCAAGCACTTAAATGAGTCTAACAACAGCTCCAGGTGTATAATATGCAATGAATTGTGGTGTGCTTCTATTTAAGAACTAGAGCCAAAGAGGTCAGCACTCGGTCATTTCTTTCCACTCAGCAATGTTAACATCAACAGTTTAGCGTTGGGAGGAATGAAATGAGGGCTCCAAAGGAGTGTGTCTCAAGCAACAAACATCAGCAAATCCCATCAAATCCTCACTCCCTCTTGTGCAGTCACAATCATGCACACACACATGCACAAATGTTCACTGAGCCCCCCCCACCACCACCACCATATCTACAGAGACCAAGCCAGAGGCTTGGGAAAAAGATGGCCACCCTTTGGCCCCCTGTCTTGCTCCCTGCATCTAGCACAGGGAGGTGACGGAAGAGAGCTTGTGCACCCCAGCACCCCTACCCTCCTCCTGTGGCGTGTGTCCCAGTCCAGCAGCATCAATCACATTTGAGGACTGGAAGAGGCCAGAGTCAAACGCAGGCAAATGCACGAGAAGGAATGTTCCAGTTTAAAATAAAACTAACATGAAAAATAATTACCACAAAAGTAGAAACAGAGGACTGGAGGGTGAAGAATGTAATCCACGTGGTTGTCCCCACAAGTAAAGCAGGAGGGAGATGTCAAAGCTATAGGGTTCACGGGGAGAGGTATCTGGTAAAGGCATTGCCCTCAGGGTCAGCATTACCAACATCCTTAGTGCAACAGATCAAGAACAACAGGCCAAGTTGAGACTTTGTGTGTGTGTTTCCGTGCATTACTACTTTTATGGGGATGTAAATCTGCTTACCTAGTTCCTCTGTGGGGATTCCCTGTTATAACAGAGAAAACTGTGTAATTTACATCTATTTAGTTTGATAACTTAGTTAAAGGTTAGAACAGGTGCTTAGTAGCGGTTTACTAAAATGATGAAAATATAACTTTGTGTATGAGTGCATGTGTGTGTTAAATACTTAATAAGGGAGTTTATGTTTATGTCAAGACCACAGAGATAAATGTTAATTTGTAACTGACCATTTGACACAAAGTCTTCTGTTTGTTATGTCTTGTTTACTCAGTGAAGTGATTACTAAAGCAAGCACTGCAATGGGCTTGCAGTGAGAAGGCAACTTATTTGTTGCTTTTACAGAGATTAAACATAATGTGTACTTTACTTTCTGTTTGAAGTTTTCTATCAAGTACTTGAACATATTTGACTAATAATCTATCAGTAAACGATTAATTTTAATAAAATATATTCAAAGACTTAGCAATATTGCAGAATCATCAACTTACAAATGTCAAACATTTATAAATATTTACAATGCTTGAACACAATGCATTTGGAATAAGGTCATTTTTTTGTATTTCTTACCTGTAGGACACACATCATGTCCATCGGGTACCTCCTGCAGGGGTATGTCATGGGGGTGAAGGGGCTGCGATGGGAAAAACTGCTGCTGGGGATGAACCACACCCGGGAGTTGGGTTTGAGGACCCATTGCCACTCCTCCACTCTGTCTCTGGGGACAAACAGAGCACGACATGGTTCAGCCAACATGAACAGAACACCATGAAACAGAAGCACATGTGTTCTTCACTTCACTGCACGATTATTTATTTATAAAAGGGCTGTTGAAGAGCCCATTTTTACACCCCACGTAGATGTAAAGAAAATACAGACAGGTTTTTCTTCTTTCAGTTAAAAAAAGAAAAACTTTATATCTTTATATCAGTATCAGTGTGGTATATAGCTGAAGACAAACATTACTATTGTAATGAAGATGATAATAGTGAAAATATTCATATAAAACAACGCCCACTGCAACCTCTGAATTATGTGAGTGTAAAATCATGTTTGACAATAAGTTGATAGGTTTAAACCCACTGGGAAGGTTAAGATGTAGATAAAGAATAGATCATTGAACTGTTGAATAGCATTGACTGAGAGAGCAACCTTGAGCTTTAAAAGCATTTTTTTGGTTTTCTTTTTTATGTTTATTTTTGTTCAAGAGGGTTTAGACTCACAGCTAAATTTGACTTATTTATCTTTGCTGTGTTGCTTTTTTCCTGGTTATCGCAAAAATGTTCAAGCAAGCGGCTGTACTGACGGGATGTGGGGGAAGTCTAAAGTCAGCACTTGACAGCGGAGCCAGGGGGGATATTAAATTCTGTTGAGATACTAGAGAGAGTAGGGAAGAAGGTAGCCACTCACCATTTTTTTTAACAAATCATAACTTTTATTTGACAATAAACAAAAATCTCAACAGCGATTGTTTCAGTTTTTTCTTTCCTGATTATTTTCACTGTTCTTTTTCTCCCACCACGTCAAATAGTATGAGCCATCTTTATGCTACAAATGTTGATGACGTTTGCATTTATGCTAGTTTTGTAAAAAAAAAAAAAAAAAAAAAAAAAACTCAGTTTGGGACTTCTGGCTGAGACAAGAATGCAATTGCTCTATGCGAAATGTGTTTAAAAGCAACACAAGATATTCATATGTCATCTGTGTATCAGACAGCCTGGCAGACAGACTGACTGCCAATCTGATAATCAGCCTCCATTTATCCCTAGCAGTAGTTATCTGCAGCCATCCAGCTTCATGGATGGCTAATGTGACAGGGAGGGCAGGTTTAGGGTTCTGGAGAGGTTTACATGGAGTGCAGCTATCTCCTGTCAAGTCAGTCAACATGCAAGGAAAGTTAGATAGGCAGGGAGGGTACCAGATGGATGATTTATGGATTATACATAGATAACAGTGAAGATAACATTGACGCCATGACATAGCTCTATCAGTTTAAGTGGAGAACAACTTTACATGCAGTGGCCAGCAAAAAAATTAAAGGAACATCATGTTAAACTTAAGACCCATTCTGTTATGTATGACTTACTTTTGTACAGTACATATTTCAATTAGAAATAAATTTTAATATTTGTTGTCTTTCTGTAATGCTATTTTCTTTTAGCAAAAGCTTACCATGTCAATGCAAATCATCCACAGCATTTTAGAAACCATTCACACTCAGTTTTAGCTGTCTCACTACAGATCACATTTTTCAGTTTCCATTTGCAGACTCAACATTCAAAACTTCCCCCTTCCTCCCCGTTTAAAAGAAAAAGATACAGCAAGGTGAACCCCCCCAGGAGTTATGTTCTTGAAAACAATCGTACAGCTGTCAAACATCTGCACAACCCCATAAAAAAAATGCAACATCTCTAGAATTCAATTGACAGTCTCTGCTCTGCTGAGTGTGCCTATCTGTGTTTTGTTTAGGTTTAGCTGGACAGAAAGCAGAAAGGAAAGAGAGGACAGCATTTCTAAATGATTGATGCACATTTATTCTCTTCACACCAAGAGTGTAAAACTGGCTAGTGTCTATACTCAAATGTCATGAACGCAGAACAAAGTAGTAAAATACAGACAGATGGGGCAAAATTATTCAGACTGATTACTTTTACTCTTGCAAAGAAAATACAATTAATAGTGGATGGTGAATGACTTTTTATGCAAACCTTGTATTTGACGTCTATTAAACTGAGTGAATGGCCATGACTTTTGGAATACCTCAGGGGTCAGTCCTTGGACCTCTTCTGTTTACTTGTATATGCTCCCTTTAGGTCAAATACTACAGAACTTTAACATCAATTATCACAGTTATCCAGACGATACACAACTTTATGTGTCTTTGTCACCAGACAACTGCAGACCAATATCTTCCGTGTCGCTGTTTGGATCAAATAAAGACTGGATGAGGGTAAAAAAAACTCTACAGTTAAAAAATTCTGTTTGGTAGGAAAAAGAAGACATTCAGCATCTGTAAACATCTGGAGACTCACACTCTTGAAACTAACAATCAAGTGTGTAACCTTGGAGTGTTGATGGACTCAGATCTTACATCAAGCTGTCACCAAGACAACTTTTTACCAACTTTTATCAACTTTTTACCAAACCACAAACATCAACAGAAAAAAAGGTTTAATCTCCCAGAAAGACCAGTAGAAACTCATCCTTGCATTCATCTCCAGTAGACTGGATTACTGTACTGGTCTTTTAACAGGACTTCCAAAATACAGCATAAAACATTGGCAGTTCATCCAAATGATGCTGCTAGAGCTTTAACTAAGAATAAAAGATCTGAACACATCACACCAGTTTTAATATCTTTACACTGGTTTCCAGTCAGTCAGAATAGATTTTAAAACCCTGCTGATAGTTTATAAATCCCACACCAGTTTAGGACCAGAATACATCTGTGATATGTTCAGAGAATATAAACCAAGCAGAGCTTTTAGATCCAAAGACTCAACTAGTCCAGACCAGAGTCCAGAGTAAACATGGAGAAGCAGCATTTAGATGTTATGCTGCAAACATGTGGTTCAAACTGCCAGTAGAGATCAAACCCTCATCAAATGTAGAAACATGCTGAAGTGTCCTTGGGCAAGACCCTGAACCTCATGTCCCAGATGTAAGTCACTTTGAAGAAAAGCATCTAATAAATGACTTTAGAATAGAATAAAGCATTTTAAACTGTTTTGTACATAGAATGTGCTTTTCAAATAAACTTGCCTTGCATTAGTTAGTTGCATAGGCTTGATGTTGGTTTAATTCTAATTATTTAGTAATATGTGAGCTGAGAGAAGCACAAGTGAACATAAACATACATTCATTAAGTAGCATAAGACAAGACTAAACTAGGAAAAAAAAACAATGCAGACACTGCATTTTTCTTTGGTTTCATAGGTTTCTATGTTCTTGCATTAATTGCAACAAGATCTTTTTGACAGGAACAACCACAGGATAACACCACGAAGGTGTTGTTGTCTTTGTTGTCTATGCTAGCAAATGCTGAGTCATTGTATGCAAATGTATGATGCTATTACTGCCGACATCTGCAGAAAAGAAGACATTATTCTCACATTTTGTGGCAATCTGTATATTCAGCATCATTATTAGTGAATGTTCATGTGAAATGCTCTGTCAGACTTTTTTGTATAAATGGAAATCGCCATTGCTAAAAAATTAAGATGCATACCTAATTGTAGACCAAGCCTATTTAGTCAAGCCTGTTAAGATCTTTAAAATCTTACAGTGTGTACTCCACCCCCTTATGACTTTATATGTCTTTCTGTCTAACTGTGTACATTTATTGCAAGAGTTTTAAATGAGACATTACTGAGTTTTTGTTGGATAACATTTCAGCCAACGGACAAAGTAACCACAAGAAAGTTTTTTTACACAGGCACATATTGTAGGGTAGATGTGAAAACAACTAAAATTCCCAAGCATCTTCTTGTGCATTCATTAAAACAGGCTCATACAACTAACAACTTGATTAAATGCATTGTGCATAAACTGTACGTAAAAAGAGCATCCTAGTCGGTTTTTGAAGAGCCATAGTGAAGCTCATTGCGCTGTTCCTATTGACTCAACTTGGCAGCGTCACATGTGCAATCGCTACCAGAAAACACAAAAACTGGCAAAAAACTGGAGCTAAAAGGAGAACTGTGAGTGTGGGGGTGGATGATTAACATCTATCAAACTTTAAGTTGCCCAGTGTAAGGAGCTAACTTAGCTAAGTGAGCTAAGTCAGATTTAACAGAAGTTAACCAGCTAATGAAGGTAGGTGGGCTAAAGTTAAGGTGCCCAGTTAGTCAATAAAGAAAATCACCCCCTCACAGTTGTCATGAAGGTAAACTCAACCTATCAAACCTAAAAAAAAAAATTCTTTTATTACACTGTAAACATGTTTATTTTTCCTGTAAAGTTGGCCTTTTTAACAGGAGTCTATGGGATTTGCTTTGTTTTGGATGAGGGGTGAACTGCAGTTTTTGGCACTTCTTCACTTCTTCATCCTCTGAAAATGGACAAATAAAGTATTTTTCCATTATTTTTTTATTTCATTTAATTGATTAATTCATTTCATCAACCTATGCATTCATTCCTTAATTTTTCCAGTGGTGGTTGTCGCTTGGGTTCATGACAGTTATAGCATCTCATCCCATTTCAAATTCTTTACCCTCACTTATTACATATCTACATAATATCTAAAATCCCAAACCCTAGCACATATTTCTCAGCTCAGTTTCTTCTATATATTATAGCAAGTAATGAATAAAGGAAAACAAATAAGTGTCTCATCATTGGCTTTTATGAGATTATTTGAAGCTGTATGTTTATAAATAGACAAAAATTTGTGGAAAAAACTAAATAGAATGATTTTTTTTATAGAAATAGAATTTTTCTGTTAAAGGTGTGTGCCGATGTGTTGCAAAGGCTCCTGAAGGGAAGCTGCACACCATAAATTTAGTAAATGAGCTTTGTAAATGACACTTTTATTATTACTAAGGTATATAGTAGTGATTTTTTATCATTTTTCCTATCAGTCTTTATGATGCGTTCAAGACAAGGATGTACTCTTTGTAGCACACACAAGAAAAGAAAAGACATAAGAACACCTACTTTACACCTACTATATATATATATATATATATATATATATATACAGAGAGAGAGAGAGAGAGAGAGAGAGAGAGAGA
>JBAMHX010000010.1:23901767-23919891 GCA_037177515.1 Pseudomugil tenellus
TTTTTTTTTTTTTTTTTTTTTTTTTTTTTTTTTTTTTTTTTTTTTTTTTTTTTTTTTTTTTTTTTTTTTTTTTTGAAGGCAGGGCTTTCGGTGACACACAGCTTCCTTCTCAACCTTCTCAACAGTGGTGACTTCACTTCCCAAATTTAGAGGAAAGAAAAAACTCAATCCGGTAAAAGTGTCTCTTTCTCTCCGCTACATACCGGGGGACTGGAATTAATTCAGGAGCGTGTCATGTTTGGAATATTGTCGGGGTCCGCGGAAAATTGCGCAAAATGGATGGAACTATTAAGGTAAGGGTGGAGAACGGGATGTATGGGATTTGTGGGAGACCGTTATTTCGGAGTTGCGCCTCCTTTTTTTTAAAGCACTCGGTTGAAATGCTTCTCTGTGTCGGTCTGTGAGCTGGGACCTCCAATCTGACGGCGATGAGAAGCGTTTTTGTCTCTGCCTGAAAGCGGTAATCATATTTTCTCCTTTCTTTGAAATAATTAACTTATTTTTTCAATAACCCGCCTGCTCGTGAGGATACGCTATATGGATTCGCGGATAAATGACAGTCACGCTTTAGATTTTGGGGACCAAGCGCACCGTTACGCACCTCTGGAAAGACTCAAGAGAGTTATTAACCGTCTGTGATAAAACTCTGTAGACGTTACTTTCTTTTAACAACCCATTGGTTTAACGGTTTGGGCTTAGTGTGGGCAGATGGGATTGAGCAATAGGTATGACTGGATGTACCGCTGGATGCGATGCGACGAGCTGCGCAACAGCGGCGTGGCACATCGCCCGGCTAAATCATGTCGTGGGGGTCAGGAATCTGTGATGGCTGGTTAAAGAAATGCTCATTTGTTGTGTTTTGTGTTGTAACCGGAGCCCCTCCACTCACCAACGTAGGAGTTTTGTCAAACTGTAAAGAAAGCTGTCATTTGGTAACTATGCGGCAACTGTGCGGTTTGCAACACATTAAAACCGCAAAGCTTCACAATGATACCTCGTCTTGGTCCTTAAATAGTTACAAAACTTTTTTAATGGTATGCTGGTAGTGGCAGAGCGCTGGTCCGCATTAGGACTGGCTACTGGTTCCCGACATTCGAATTCCAGATGCATTATGGCTTCAGCCACCAGATGTTGAGCTGCAAGTCCCCGTTAGTTTCTCCTCCTCTTAGTCAGTCTGTGTTAAACAAGTATAAGTTCAGAACTATGTAGTCTCTGTACGTATTCCTACTGGTGGCGATTCGACTTGTTTTTCCTTTTTAGAAATTTAAAAGCAGCTCGTTTGTGGCAGCTGGGTGTGGTGTGATTTTTTTTAGGATGAGTGTAAACGTTGGCCAGACAGAAATGCCAGGCTACAAAAGGCACCCGGTCCATCAATTCCAGCCATTCGCCGCTTACAGGATTGCTTTGTTATGCCATGCTGCAGGGGGAAGTGACTTTCTTAACTTGGATTTCAGTAACAAAGCGAGAAGTTGTGACAGTTAATGTATTCATAATTGAACCGATGGGTATAAATGACTGGCTGCTAGCTGCATTCATTCTCACTAAAAGAAAGGAAGAACTCTCTAGCCATGAGAGCTTCCTGCTCTACACAATCTTTTCCTGACAGGTTTCCTCTTCCTCCTTAAACAAAAGACAGGAATGCCCCCCTCCTTCTCTTCCTCACCCCTTGCAATCCCCCCTCTTACCCCACGGGTGGCTCCTGCTACACTGGTGTGTGAACGCCAAACAGATGCACGTGTAAGCCCTGTGTGGATGTGGAGCTACTGCATGGACCCAGTCTGAGCCAGACGCGACGTGACGCACTTGAGGAGATTGACTTGGCTGGTGTAAACAGAACAGAGGTGGCTCCCAGCAGGTGTCACACTAACACAATGCTTATGATAGCATTTGCTGCCTCGCAACACAGCTGATTTATCTGCTGTTTTTTCCCCTTTAGTCAGGTCCTATGACACAGTGCAAAACAAAGGGAAGGTGGATTTAATTAATGCTTTTAAAGGGGAGGTGGAAGATTAAAATATTTGCCTGGTTTTGCTATCAAATGGATGAAAAGATAGCAGTAGCTGCCTGTTGCTCTCACTGTGCGTGTCTGTTCCCGGAAGATACTGGAAAGAAAACACAGCAAATTGGCATTGACATGTCAGCCTTTCAGCCTCTCTCCAATGTGAAGTGCTCCTGTTTAAAAAGAAATACTGCACAATCTTGATCGGCACATACCACTTGCCAATCATGGTTCCAATTGCAGAGGCTGATATGTCAATGTAAATATAACGCACAACAGTCAGAGTAGTTCACAAAGCCCTTATCAGGCCATAGTGAGACATTCCCTCAGTCTTTTTCACTTTATCATCCACAGACTAGCTGCTGTGCTCTCCTCTGATAGTGTGTCTTGCTGCCAGTTGTTCCGACTATGATGGATCCTCAGATGAAATCACTAGGGGAAAAAATTCTGGCAGACAGTTTAGTTCTCTGGAGAGGGTCTGGCTTTTTTGTTGTTAAGACCAGTTAGTTTTAAACTAATCAAGTCTAGTAAACTAAAACCATTGTCACTGCTACTGTAGCAGGTGGACACTTAAAGTAGTTTTGTGGGTATTTATATGATATATTGTTGTAAATATCCAGTGAAGAAAATGGCATTCATCGTTCAAACAGAGGAAAGCCAAAACTTTCCGTCTGCATGACATACAAAGGAAAAGTTTTAAAGATTTGTGAGATCACAAGGATTTCACTTTCATAAAAGTAAAATTTTAGGGAATGCAATGGCTACATGTTGGAAATATTGATCAGGGAATATCAAGTAGCATTTTCCCCCTGAAGCAGATTTGTGGCATGCTGGAATGAAACAAGTCAGTCCTCAGGGATTAGACACGTCTCGGTCTAAGCTGTGCCATCAGATCCTATCAGATCCAGATGTACATCAGAACCAAGTCTGATCCTCAGAGGCTTGTTTTGCTTATGTGTAGACTTCTTTTTATTTTATTTTATTTCAAAATTGTCTAATTTCTTTGTATTTGTTTGGGTTTAACAATGACATATGCTGCATTTAAGGCAAATTCTGACTCCCCATGTCATTGTTAAGTAGTATAGAGGCTGTGCGCCAACTTAAGCTGCACGGCTAGCACAGATCTGAGGCAGTAACTGTCTCTACATGTTCAGCTTCAGCTCATCAACAGCATAATCCGTGTTTTACTTCGAAGACATTACACAACGAGAATGTTGAAACCACACAATATCTTGGCCCGCTATGAGTTTCTGCGTTTGTTTTCTTTAATAAACTTACATTGCTCCAGCTGCGCCAAAGCAGCAAGGTCAGTGTAGCTGTGACCCCCTGCTTCTGTTGAGTCTTCCGCCATGGAGGGAAGCCCAACAATCAGACAACATGGACCAACTCCAGGGATTTTGGGGTCCAGTAAAAACACAACAATAGGCTACTGATAAAAAAGAAAATGGTTATACTTTGGAAATTCTGGAAATTTCTGATTATTATTTGTTGTCATTTCATTGTCATTAAACTATATGAAATTCTACTGTGATTAAATCAGGATGCCTGTTATCTTATCCTGAACTTTGTCATGCCCCACTGTGGGCATGTTTGAAGTCGTCCTAACATCAACAGGAAGCTACAGTTGCTACACGGGCTGTATACATAAACTACTGAGGATGCCAGACTGTGATATGACCCATAACTTCACATAATTACTGTAAACAAAAATACACAAGAGACTAAATATTCAACATCATGAGTTTCTGGGTAGTGTCAAATCAGACTTGAGTTTTATTTGCTTGTGTTTGCGAGAGTTAGATTATGCGATTGACATCTTGTGATGTCAATGAGTTAAATCTGCTTGCTTGTATCTGTAAAGAGGAAGAGTCAGAGAGCTGTTAGACCACTGATCTTATCTTTTCAGGGTTCAGGATAGCTTGCTGCTTTGTAGCCTAACGTTCAGCGAAATGCACATAGGCTCAAGTTTAAAATAATTGTGTAAAGTATAAATAATAATATTTTGTTGTGTGTTTTTAAAAAAAAAAATATGTCCAGATGTGTCAAATAAATTGAGCAACCATACCAATTATTTGCTCCCTCCACCTCTAGGAGGCGCTATCAGTGGTGAGTGAAGACCAGTCCTTATTTGAGCCTCCATACGCTGCTGCTGCCCCTCTCCCCAAAACAGACATGACTGCATCTGGCACACAGGACTACGGCCAGACCCACAAAATCAACCCTTTACCCCCACAGCAGGAGTGGATTAACCAGCCTGTGCGGGTCAATGTCAAGAGAGAATACGAGCATATGAACGGATCCAGGTACAACACAGTAACCACTCCTCTAACCTCGAACATTATGTCTTTAATCGTCTGTCTTAATCACATTTGGGAGTCACTGCCGTTGTCATTCAACAGGTCATTTATTTGCTTCTAATCTTTGATTTGCTTGGCAAGTAATGAATACGGCTTACATATATGATGCCAAAGTTAACTGCTATACGGAAACTCAGCAACACCCAATTTATCTGCTGAAAATGTTTTTACAGCAACAATACATGTGTGTATGTGTGTGTTTGTGTAGCAGGGAGTCTCCCGTGGACTGCAGTGTGGGTAAATGTAATAAGCTGGTGGGGGGTACTGACACATCTCAGATGACCTATGGAAACTACATGGATGAGAAGAGCGCGCCTCCACCCAACATGACTACCAATGAGCGGAGAGTCATTGTACCTGCAGGTAGGGTTATGACCACCAGTCGAAGATGACGCCATAAATCACATCTAATACAGCAGAATGTAACATAGCTACAGTGAAATGGAGACACAAAGGCTTAGAAATAATAAGACATTTTAACTTTCTGGTTTACAAATTCGTCAGTTTAGAAACTGAAGCAGAAAACTCTGACTCATGGCAGGATATTGTCAAAGGATGGAATTAAGGGTCCAAATGGGTTCGATACCCTACATTTTTACTTTGCTAATTTTAACTTTTGTAAAAAAAAAAATAGACTTTTTCCTTTAAAGTGGTCACAAATGGGACATTGCACAACTGTAGAATATTTTTATCAAAAGCAGCAGAGAGGATTGGTATCACCACATGAACTGGGGAATTGATCTCAACTGAAATATTGTTATTAATGTGGTTAATGTCTTCTTTCCATGTGATTCAATTGCCAGAAAGAGACAAAAAGTCTCAGAGAACACAACAGGTGTGAAAGCAGTATATCTAAAAAGGTTTTAACAGGTGTCATAATAAATATGATCTGCAATGCTTTCAACTATAATAATCATGCAGTGAATTTTAGGCTACGTGCAGACTCCAGACTTAAATGACCCAATTCCAATTTTTTTCCACTCTGCGACATGTATCTGATCTTTTCAGAACAGTTTAAACAACACAAATCCGATTGTTTTCAAATGTGACCCAGGCCACAATCCGATACGTAACTGATCTCTTGTCATGAGACTTTAGTCTATACGGTCAGGTCACATTAATCCGACCTGCATGTCATTGATAGAGTGTTTCAGAGAGACTCCCAGCAATTCAAATAAAGGTTCTGCTCATCATTAGGAAATTATTGATAAACTCCTTATCTGTAAAGGCGCTGCATCCCTCTCCTGGCTTTCACACATTCCTGGCTGCAACTTTAATCCACACGTTTCTCTGTGCAGACGGTTCTCCCTCTTCTTCGCAAAATGCCATTTGACTCTCCGCCTTTATAATATCCTTAAAACAACGCCATTTAAAATGTGCCGACTACATTTGGATAATAATTTTAAAATAGCAAGATGCGCTCTGCTGTTATTTGCGTAAACACGATTACGTCACTCATGTCCACGTGTCTTCTGTGCATGGAGATCACATACAAAGCGCATTTGGAAATGTGAACGGATTCTCAAAAAAATCTGATTTCACGAAAAAATCCGAATTGAGCATTATGGCCTGCAGTGTGAATGTAGCCTAAGGAGTCATGAAAGCTGTACTGTTAAGCAAGACAATCATGGATAAATTTAAAAAAAACCCTGATTTTGTTGGAATAGCAGTTTATTCAAGGTTTCGGGATTGCATCACAACAGTAACAATGAAAAACATTACGTATTAGACATATAGACAAGCATATTGTTACCTTACATTTACATTAAACAAGTGTAAATAATACATATTCTTGAATAAATGTTTCTATTTAGTACATTTGCTACAGTTTTACAGCAGACAGACTCACTCCCCTGCTTTGGTTTAATTTTTACAATGCTGTAAAGTTTTGTTTTTTTTTGTAGTTCAGTTATTGCCTCTGCTCTTCGTGGGCTAGAGTCTCGTTCCATTGTACTTTATGTCACCCATGAGAGCATGGCTGAATGCATGCAGGTAGTGATGTCTGTTTGTCTGCCAGATCTATTTAATTAATTGCTTTGCTTCAAGAAATCGTTCTTTTCCTGCACGGGAAATAATACTGCTCAGGTAGAAACAAGTGCCGTTTTAGGGTTAAAGCCTAAAGTCATCTTGACGTGCAAGTCGATTACGTCGTTACTCATAAGCCAGCAAGCTAAAGCAAAGGCTGTATTTTCTCTGTAATGAGCACATGTAATTCATTTAATTACATGTGCCTTAGTAAAGTTTCCATTTTATAGGCTTTCTCAAATGTTACTCTTAAACTGATGCAATAGCCACTCATCTATTAGCCGAGTAGCAGCTTTGCTAGACCCCCCTCTCCTTAATGACACGTGGTAAGCTTGGTGGCTTGGTTTCCAGATTTGCAGTGTAGTATATCAGACTTCTACACAGAAACATTTGGCAAAACTGTGTGTGCTTGTCTCAGCTCCCTTTACTGCCATGTTGGACAACGTTCATCGAAATTTCAGTGATCACTGAAGGGATTTAGAAGTGTGTACTACTTGATGAGTAATGATGTGCCTGAAAACTTTTAAGAGACATTCCTTTTTAGTAAACTTTACCCATATGTGTTTTTTTTTTACTAGAAGTTACTATTTTGACTCTGTTAAATGTGAGGCTGACACTAAATTTAGCTTTCAGTCTGCTCATTTCTCCTCCTTCTTTCACCTCAGTGAGACATAAGACTTCCCCAGCTATCTTCCCTGAGTGTCCATAACCAAGCATTTTGCAGTCAATAAACTTCCACATTTTTCTTCTCTCTTCCAGACCCATCTCTGTGGTCCCAGGACCATGTGCGCCAGTGGCTAGAGTGGGCCATCAAGGAGTACGGCCTGTTAGAGATTGACACAGCAATGTTTCAAAACACAGACGGCAAGGAGCTCTGCAAGATGAGCAAAGATGATTTCCTCCGACTCACCACCATGTACAACGCAGAAGTGCTTCTGTCTCATCTAAATTACCTCAGGGAAAGTAAGTCCACTTTGTGCAAAATGAGTGCAAACATGAATAAAAGGGTCTGAGTCAAGTGCAGCAACAGTGATATGTGAAATTTGTTGAAACAAAAATTTGACTTTGAGAATTGTTTTGGGATGATCAATAGAAAAGAAGATAAAGCATCGTACAAAATGTTTTTTTAAAAAAATATAAAGCTGCAAAAGAAATGCTTTATAAATGAATTTACAGCTTGAAAAAACATATGCCGAAATATGACCCCATGCAATGATTTTTGGAACAAGCAACTGTGACCTATAATTAGACGACTAGTGGTTTTAGGAGTAATTTCAATTGAAGTGTGACATAGGTGTCCATTAACAAAGCACTGGCGTATTGCAAATGATGTTTGTCTGTTTTTGCCATGGTTCCTTTTGTAACTGGTAACATGAGGACTTTGATGGATTTTAAAGGAAACACTTCAGAATTGAAATTGCTTGAATGAGGAAATGAGTCATGTTTCCCTCTAGCTGTCTCTAGGGGAAGTAGTTTGAAAGATCTCTTATGGATTTTGTTTAAGGATATGAAGAAACAACCTAATTGGTCATGTTTATTAAATAATTTGTTGGTGCATTGGGCTGTTTATGAATTCCCATGTGTCTTCTTGGTATCTGCCATGAAGTCAACTTAACACACTGATTTATTTTCTTGTATTTCTTTTATTGTCTTTTGTATAAAAAAGTGAGAGTGAAAAAGCTTCTCATTTCACTGATAACAAATAATGACATTGCATTTCTTTCTGCATCATGAGTACCCCGTCTTTATAAAATGTGGAAACCAACAGGATATATTTTCCCTCGCGAGATAACCATCAGCTACATCCCCCAATGCACTTTGCAATGCCTTATTCCACATGGTCCAGAGAAAGATGAAGCCCAGGTGCATTGCCTCAGGAATGAAGCAAGGCCTGCATGTTCAGCACAGAAAAGAAAGTTGATCTGCAATTTGCAATGGAGGCAGCTAAATGTGAGCCTCTAACCTTTGAAGAGTACCCCGCTGTAATCCTGCTTCATATGTTTCTGTTGGGTAACTAAAGCCAGTTTTCTGAGGCTGTATGCAAATGACATTTTGATATAAGACGTAACATCTGGTGTGGCTGTGGCTTGAATACGGAATGATGGTTAGTTCAGACACAAGGTATCCTGTGCATCTGAAGTTAGTAAATCCTGGCCGACATTGTTGTTGTTCATTCAGAGAACAGTTTGTCCCTTCTTTGCTTTGGATTTTGTGCTTCTGAGCAGTGTAAGTTTCTTCAGTTGAAGGGTATCATGACGGCACTTTGGGTGGAGTGACTGCTAGCTCAACTAAATTTAACATTTGTCTCAAAAAATTGCGATGGGCCTTTATGTGATGTAATGGGAACTGTGTTTTGTGGGTGTCAACAGTTTTCTCTGTGCACAACGTCTGGGTAGAGAGAGATGCTTGCCACGAGTATAACAGCTTCATTGTGCAACACGGCAGCGGGTGGATCTGTCTGACCGCCACTGGGCACCCTCTGCGGAGCAGTTTTCATTATGGCCACTGGCTACGGGACTGAGCCCCAGCTTAGGCATGCTGCATTGAGACTCTGCCCATCGCTGCCATTTTTTACTTTTTTTAAGGCTTTGTGTGTTTTGGAGGCAGAAAAGATGTCTTGGGAATCCTCCCCACTTGCCACTAGAAATTGCTTTGGAACCGTTCCCACCAATCAAAAAGATGAAGGCTGAGTGACCTGTTTTGGGGCAGCTCTCTAAGATGCAGGCGCTGCATATTATTAATACACAGAGCCTAAGGGTAAGAGGATGCATGTTGGTAAATGTACATCTGAGGAAGACCAAAAAGAAAGGCAAGAAGGAAAAGAAAAAGTTAAGGCTCTATGCAGACCCTGCAGGGCTGATGATTTGGAAACTAAATCCACCCTCCCACCCACCACCCCAGCCAAAGCACAAACAAACACAATCTTAGACAAGAAGTAGCGCAGTCCAGAAAATAGACCTCTGGCTTTACTCACGAGAGCTAGAGCTCAGGCGAGCTTCCAGAATCCGAAAAAAGAGAGAGAAAAAGGAAAGGCTGGAGCCAAACCCTGGAAGTATTAGTGATTGTAGGTCATGAAATGTTGTCCTATAACCCCATTCACTACTTTTATATATTACCCTCAGTCCTTCTCCAAAGATTGGATGGTGCAATCATTATTATTCAATACACATCTGTGTGCACCATGTGTGCGTTTGGTTTTATTTATTGAACCACTGATTAACATTCCTTGGCATTATTAAACCTCATATGTGCACTTGGCAAAGGGCAAGGACACACTTCCCAGCCTTTAGCCATACCATAACAAAACACTTCTGCCACGTCATGTGCAGAAATGTTGTTTAGACAACCACACTGATGCAGCAAGCTGAACATCTGTCTGGCTACCCAGCTGCTTACAGTAACAAGGGTAGTTGCCGGCATTATGTTGGCCTCATTGCTGGTCAGCTATCCAGATTTTTATAAGTGGTGGCCGCCCACACCCCAATGTGCTTTCAATTTGGGGTGCAATTTGAGAATTTGTTCAAATTAGTCTGTCAGGGAGGGACCGTGGACTGTTTGCTTTATCGCACCCATGTAGGTTGGTTTGATACCACATGTGCTGGAAGCAGAGTGGAGCAAAAAACCTCAGATGGTGAGAAATAGTGTCTTTTGACACACACAGATTTTATGCAAGATGTGAGGGGAGAAGATAGATGGGATTTTAACAAGACAGAAAACTGAGAGCTGATCTACTGTAGATCTAAAGAAACACAGTAGTGGAAACAGAATGAAAGAACACATCCTTTACAGATAGATTATACAGTAGTTACTTGAGGACAAGAGCAGGAGGTTGTGAGCATGAGGAACAGCTATAGGGTGAAACAAAAAATATATATATTTGTGTGTGTGTGTGTGTATGTGGAAATGGTTTGGGATGCTTGTGATTGAGTGCAGTTAGAGAATTGCAATAGTTCTGTTTCCCAGCTGTCGCCATTGCTTGTGTGCCTGGATGGATTTACAGTCAGGGAGTCAAGACTGAGGGGGAGAGAGGGAGAGTGATAAGTCTGGGCTTCTGCACTGGTGCTGCTCGCTTCAGAGTGGGGGGACATTCTCAAGCCCTCAATAGTTTACACAGACCATAAACATCTGGGCTCGCAGGCTGAGTAGGGGGAAAGGGAGGTCTAGAGAGCTCACACTCTCCCTCTCTCTCTCTCTCTCTCTCTTTTTCTCTCTCTCGGTCTCTCTTCTCTCTTCCACAACATTTTTATTGAGCTTCCCTTGCATTAGTTCTTTCTATTGGCAGATTATCACTGGTGCAGAGGGGCTCAACAGCCTGGCCGTGCGCCCTTTACAGTTAGCTGTCTGCTGTTAGCCACCATTACGAAGTGGTCTGCGGCTGCTCACTTGACTGCTGGGGTTGAGACACTAAGCACTGCAGATATTTCTGTTGCATTAGATTAAGAAGACATGGCTCGTAGGCAGACATTATTCAGGTACGAGCAGCGATGAGTTCATCTTTAGTTGAAGTTAATGCTGGGAAAGATCATTATTTCTTTCAACAGCACTTCTTGGAGTCTCGCACGCAAGTTCAGAGCATCACAAATGGAAACATAAAAACAGACTTTTGAAATGAGCAGGAAGCTGTCTAGTTCTGATCATCTCAACTGAACAGACTAAATAATTAAACCAAAGCCTATGTAAAGATAGCTTTGGATGTACAGACAAAGCGTATGTGGTTAAACTGATAATAGGCCATTGATCATGTAAAGTTTTGAAATCACCAGTTAGCTATAAATAAATTAAAACAAGCTGCCTTAACTGCTTCATAGAGAGCAATAAAAACACTGTGCAGGAACTTGTAAAATTTAGTTTAAAAAAGAAAAGACACGTGAAATAAACACATAATAGCAAGGTTATGACACAGACACTTATTTTATTTCTGCAGAAACTAACTAGTAACACACTCACCTCTATCTGCTTATTCAGTATGCAATAATGGACATTTTTATCTGCTCTTTGAGACTCTGCAGGTTCTACAGGTAACACTTGATGCATGTTGTGTTGATCCAAATCTTCATCTGCAGCTTCTGCTGGCATCTTTAGCAAAAGCTGCAACAGCACAAAATAACAGTTTGTACAGTTTGAAGAGCTTTAATGCATCAATGTCTTTTCCATCCCTACATTTTACAGTATCATTTCAACAACTTTTTTCATGCTCCTTGTGGCCTCCGCATCTCCGTGCTTAAAGCTCTGTTCTGAAGTGATGTAGGGAAGGTCACTGCAAATAAAGGATTTGATAGTTTAAACTGATTATTTGTCCTTTTCTGATCTGATGGATCTAGCCTTTTTCTCCTGCCTGCATGTTAACTGTCACTAACTGGCTCGCTAAGCATGGAAATGAAATTATTCCACTCCGTATGTTTCTTTACATGCATCAGTTTTCATCCCATGTGACATCACAAGCATTGAAGTAACAAATTAGAAGATTTATTTCAAGTTATTTTTTTCGTCCCATCTTTAGAGCTGCAGACTTTAAGATCATAAAAGCTGTTCTAAACTATTGCTAAAGTGTTTTTCTTTAAATCCTTTGTTCTAACTACATCATGGGTGTTTTTAAGTCTCTGAAACTCAATCTGGGAGATTTTTCACATTGCGAATGTGACAGTGCTGCACATTTGAGCAACTTTCCGAAACGGAGAATATGAAAGTGACACAGACTTCATCCAGCACTTACCCAGATGTGTGAAGGTGAGAAAGGAAGCAGGACAGCTATTGCGGGCCATTTTTACAACTGCAATTCCTTCCAAGAGAGCCTGTTAAAAAGTGTGCACCATAATGCAATAAACACGTTTTGCCTTCCAACATGTGACTAAACGTCATACACAATATTATATTTCTAAGAAAGCCCTGATCTGTCAGGTCAAGGTTAATGAAGTCCTTGTTTGCTGGAAAAAAAGATGGAATGGAGTCTCTGTATTAGGTTTACTCACTTTGTCCATCCACTACAGCCTGCATACTCAAAGGTTGTGTTGCACCTCAGTCCACATCTGTCAATTTAGGCCTTGAAATAAAAAAAAATCAGATCAGCATTGTGGCAAATACTCTAAGCATGAAGCCCTAATTGTATCATTTAGCATTGGTTGCTGGAAGCAGGAGATATTGAATGATGACAAAAAGATATTACACAAATTCTGACCCTTTATGTTTGTTATGAGCATGGAAATTAACCCCAGAGAACAAGAAACAGGTCGTAAACATTTTTTATTTCTGCTGCAAAGTTGGACAGTTTTTCTAAACCACTCTTTAGTGAATATTTGAAGAACTGTAGCTTTTGGCACTTCATTGCTGGCGTCATTTGGAAAGAGCTGCTTTTGCATACTCGCTTGACAACAGGTCCAGGGACTGAGCAGAATTTAGATCTGTAGTGGTGAAAATAGGGTTTGTAAGGTTTCCTTAGTCTGCACCTGCAGCTCAAACAGCCAAGGCAAGATTAGTTGAGCTGAGTTTGTAATGCTGTTGCAGATATGCCAGATGCAGTTTGTGAAAATATTAGATTTTTCAACAATTTCTTGTTAAAACAGCAAAATAGCATAGTTCCCTTTGAATATGTGATACAAGGTTTGAGTAATGACCTTTTGGCAATAAAATTATCTGTGCTGGAAATTCTCAAATTGAGTTACACAGGGCGGGGAATGCTTCTTTTGGACTTATAAAATGTTTACTACATTTGGTAAAACTGGTTGAAAGGCAGGGAATGAGCTGGAGTTTTGTCCTGAAGTATAAAAGTTGATCCCGTTTTAGGTGGCAAGCCATCCCAAACTGGGTGACCCTCCGGTTTGTGACAAGGCTCAGACCACATGCTTGTTGCAATGGTGTCATATAGCTTCACAGAATAAATAACAGAGGCCTGCTGGGGGTCCAACATAATGTTGAACAAGCCCAGAAAAATATCTATCAATATTGCAAGCACATCAAACTGGAGAACAGAGCTTTTGGAACACCCATCAGTCATAGGAAGGAGAGAAAAGAAAACTGTTTGTGGATGTTATGTAATCTAACAGACTCTGAGCAGATGTGACAGGAGAGTCAAACGGAGAGTGAGGGTCTTAAAGGCTGAACACTGCCCAGTCCTCCCACTGTGCTGTCAGATTACCGGGATATGTTTGTTTTCTCAGAGAGGAAGAGACTGTACAAATAAATAAGCAGTACGTTGAAGACTTGCCTCCGCTGAGCAGTCAGCTGTGGTCTCTCCCTGTGTCTCATTCACTCTCACTCTCTGTCGTGCAGCAGTCCTGAATTTCTCTGTGGGATGGTTTGAGGTTTTCTCTGCAATGCTGCCTGTTTGCCTGTCTGGGTCAGCCCACATATGTGGCGCACAGTAGGAAAAGGGTTAACAGCCCCTTCTTCCTCTCTTCACTCCCTGACTCTTCATCTTTCTCTTACACTTTCTTCCTCATTCCAACGACAGTACTTCGATGGCTCATTTGCCCCTCTGTGCTTACACTCCACGTGTGGAATTATTTTTGTATGGGGAGCTGAATTTGATTGCTGTGCAGGGACCCCTTGCCCCTACACAATGGCTTCCCTGTTCTAAGGCCCCCAGCTTTCTAAACTAGACCCAGAGCCTTGGGGGTGCCAGGGACTAGGTAGAAGTGAGGAGTGGGGTGTTGGGAGGGTAAAATACACTCCTGGAGCACTCCTGCTCTTTCACCTCCCCCAGCACTCCCCCCCTGAAAAAATAGCCGCTTAGTCTGCCTTAGGCCCCACCACCAGTGCCACAGCATGTTAGGTAAAGGAAAAGAAATTCTGCATCAAATCTAAAAAATAACTCATACCCAATCATTCTTCCTCTTCTTATTTAATATTTTCTTGCAAAATTGGTCCATTCAGAAAAGGTATCCTCCCTACTCAGCTGTCTGAGCGTTAAATCTTCGCTGCGCTCTTCGTGTAGTAACTGCTCTCGTGTTTTCTCTCTGCATTTTTGGGTCTGTTTTTCCACTCGCTGATTTATGCCTGGGGGCAGCTAAAATTAAGAGAGCATTTTGGTGCCGCCCAGGGTGCCTGTGTTAGTGGAGGAATGCAGTGCAGAGTTCTGCTCCATAAGGTGAAATGAATAGGCAACCATATGAGGGCTCTCGCCTCCCAGGAGTGGCACTTGGAGGGAAAATGCTAAGAGGCTGAATCCTTTCCATTAGAGTTTCAATAGCCAACACTGTACTGAATGTGCTTGATCTGGTGGTAAATTGACTTGCCATGGATTGCTTTCTATTATTTTTAGACACAAAACAGCAACACCAGTAAGGAACTAAAAAAAGTAAGATGCATGGTGTAGTTTGCTGACAATTGGAGAGCTTGCTGCTGCCCCCTACTGGGGAACTCTAGGTTTACTCTAAATACTCCTTTTCTTTTAGCAATTTCTGTAAGCTTGTTAAAAGTAACCAGAGTCAAACTAACAATGATAAAACTTGTTCTTATTCATACAGGTTTTCATACAGCTGTTTCATTCATCTCATTTAGTGGATCTTACGGGGAACTCTTTCATCTCATTGCAGGTAGCTCATCATTATCCTACAATACACCATCTCACACGGACCCGTCCCCCCGCCTGGCTGCCAAAGAGGGTAGGAACACTTAAATCTGTTTGCATTATATTTGGGTTGATTCAAATGTTGAATTGGTGGAAATATTTTGAAAAAGCAGAACTGTGAACCCTAAAAAAATTAGATGGGAGACAAAAACAGAAAAAAATGAAATAATATGTTTTTGGAAAAAAAGAAGTCACTACATTAAGCAACAGTTCTGAACACAATGCCCTCAAGCTACAGACATGCAAATTAAAAGCAAACACACAAAGCAGTACACACACTTTTGAATGCAGACCACTCACATAATTGAAGCAGATGCAGACACTGATTAGAAGTGACAAAGCTCTGGGCAGGTGCAGCTTTTGTGTAGTTAAAATGATATGAGCCAAAAACCGCTGCGGCAGATTGTGCTATTCAGGACCGCTACCTGAATGCTGTGACAACACAGAAGAGCTCACAGCCTGACAAAACCAGAGAGCTGATGAGGGTTTTTTTTTTCCATAGCAGCAAGAGGCACGAACAGACTCAAATGTGGTGATTACTGGATAGAAGAGATGTGAATGATGCTGTTTGTCAAAGGGACAGGCATCACAGACAGGTGCTGAAGCAACATTGTGTAAACATGGATGATGAGGCTTGTTAGTCAACTCAGAGTGGAGAAGAAGGATGTGCATGAGCACGAAACTGGCAAAGTGACTGAATAGCAAGAAGAAGAAATAGAGGCTAAACTTAAACATAGATGCAATAGAAACTAGTGTTTCTATTAATTATGGTTTTTTTTAAAAAAAAAATCTCCATTTAAAAGGACTTTTATTATTTTATCACCATCTGCAGAAACACAATACTCACCTTAATGTATGTTATTTTTACATTAACAAATTAGGTATAATAGTATTAAATGTTTTTTTTTCTAAATATGAGATTATATTATATTTATCCTCTAAAAGGGTCAAACAAACTCCTCTTGTGGGATCTTTGATAATTTTACTGAAGCTTGTAGTCAAATGTCTGCTTCAAAAAAGTTTGCGTTATTGTCGGTTTTAAAAGGTCTAAAACTTATTGGATCCAATTTATATAAGAAATCAGAATTAACACTGACAAATGGGTAGCAATGTGAAAACGCTTCCATCAAACCAAACTAAGCAGAGTTTCCAAGAACAATGCTTCCTGCAGCTCAGGATGACGGTTCTTTTCCTCTTGATACCTTTTCACTCTGAAAACATTATTTTGTGCTGACACAACTTGAATAAGCAGATCTCACATATCTGTTAAAAAGAAAGAAAAAGAAGAGGAAAAGCATCCTTTACATTGACTATATGGTGTCACCACCAGAGACAAGAGAGGGGACTGCAATAACAGTGATAGCCTCGCTCACAGGATGAGAGGCCCTATCAAGGCAGCGGTAGAGGAAATACTAGGACTGATAAGTGTCAGGGAATGCCCTCGGCCTCTTTCTATATCGACCCCAGTGGTGAGAGTTACCAGGCCGCTGACTTGTTCTCGCCCAGCTCCTTACTAATAGACCAATGGGCAGTCCAGATAAGATTCTGCTCCACCACCTCTGACCCCAGTCTTCCTGGTTCTCAGCACCAGGTATTTAGACTGGCAGGAATTATAGGGTCACTCCCTCCAAGAGCATTTCCCTTTCACAATAGGTGATTTCTAAAACCGGCTTCCATAGCAGCGACTTTGGTTCTGCGCAGCCTCTCACCCCCAACATGCAAACATTTAGAGATTTACGAGATACAAGAATGTTATCAGATTGATGCCCATCCAATTTAAAGCTAATCGCCCTGAAATTACCCAGTTTAAACATTGCAACATGTTACTTTTACACAAAACTCACCCAAAAAGTTCAAGATGAAGAATACAAATCTCAGTGATGGAGGGGGTTGTGACTCAACAATAAGAGGTGTCTTGCTTCAGGAGAAGCGTTTGTACAGATCAGCACTGCCAGATGTTCAACTTCTTATTGCCTTTTGAGAACAGTCAAATACCATTCAGGCTCTTTGGGGTAGAGTAAGCACAAGCATACGGCAGGAGACAACCCTTAATCTGCTCCAGACTCTGTGGTGTAAAATGCAATGTTATGAATAAAACAGAGCATATAAAACACGGAATGCAGCAGCTATGAAAGGGTGTGTGCGCGGATATGTGTGTGGCTTTGTACGTGTGTATATCTAAGGTCTCTGTCTGCTATTTTTCCTGTGGATGGGAGTAAATGTGTGTGCTTGTGTGTGTGGGCGGCTTTGTGGATGTCTTGGTGCACCATGTGTTACAGTATGCATTTACACATTTACATTTAGTTTGAATGTGTATTGTGTTACTCAGGAGTTAAAGGTGGGCGAGCGTGTGTCTATCATACTGCAAAGAATGTGGGTGTTACATTTTAACAGGATTAGCTACTTTCCGAGCCGCCTTTGTGGACCTATTGGAAGTTTGTGTTCTCATTTCTGTGGTTCCAAATTCACATGAATAACAGCAAGACAGGCTGAATTTTCATTAAAAGATGATGAATTACCCTTTTAGATTGACTATCTTAGCAGAGAAGTCAAAAGGAAAGCAGCTTGACAAACCATTATGTAAAAAATGGGCTTTATTAATGACTTGAGTGTAACTGAGCTCTAGATAAACTTTGGAAAAACAATTGTTAAACATGTTTTTCAGATGATTCTCTAGTCTGTTGGTCTCCTTGCTCAGACTCTTCCAGGTCACCATCGTTCTCTTCATTTTAAATCTCTGTAGTCTCACAGATGGCTTTTTAAAGCACCTGTATTGAAAAAGTTTACCCTGTCTGGTTCTCTCTCCTTGGACTAGATTCGGGGTTGGACTCTCTTTTTCTGTCTCACCCTTCTCTTCCTTCTTTCCCTCTCCATCTCCCTGAGCCTCTCTGCCATCTCTCCTCCTCTCCGTCTCGTGCTCGGGTCTTGTTTTGACTAACCGGTCCTGCAGTTGAAGTCTCCCAGGAGCACGCACCACACCCCAGACCAGAGTGGAAACTGGCTCAAGTCACAGTCAGAGCAGGGCCTGGAAAAATGGAGGTGGGAGGATAGGGGGAGGCAGGGTGAGGCAGCCCTCTGTGCACATACTCATGTATGTGTTTGCAATGGTTTGGGGGGGGGGGGGGGGGGGGGGGGGGGGGGGGGGGGGGGGGGGGGGGGGGGGGGGGGGGGGGGGGG
>JBAMHX010000010.1:23922351-23935477 GCA_037177515.1 Pseudomugil tenellus
GTGATAGAAAGTGTATATATATATACCTTCACCTTCTGACATCTCATTGAACTCCTCATCAGCTCTTTACACCGTCCATTTGCTGTCCTCTGGTCGAAACTGCTGACAAAAAGATTTACAGATCCCGATAACATTCTCGACAACATTTTGCTCACAACACTCTGTAAAGCATGTCTGGCAACAATACAAATCATTTTTCTCTGTGCTCTGGCAACTATTTGAATTGTTTTAGCCCTCACTAATACAAACGATCAAAGGTGCTGGCCAGGTGCTATGGGTGTGTGTCTGTGTGTGTGTGTGTGTGTGTACCGAGGCAGTTATAAAACCTTGCCAGAGAAGCACTACAGCCTCTTTTGTGTGTCTGTGTCAGAGTGATTGATTGTTAGTGGAATCTGTCCAGTTTCACACCACAGACACACAGCAGGTAGGACTCATGCAAACCAGGCCATGCTGGCTATTCGTCAAGGTTTTATGAAAGCCGTCTGTTTGAGGAGATGGGATGAGAGAGGATATTATGTGCATGTATTGTCTTCATTCATGTGTGTGTGTATGTGTATGTGTGCATTGTCTCTTGTTCATTAATTTGCATCACTGCTTTTATTTGTGGTCATGGTGTTGCAAGCCACTCTGCCAACTGCGCTCTTTGTCAAAGACTGTGCCCTATACTCTTAAACCATCCCAGCCAGCCAAACAAAAAACAGATGACCATCTTCACATATCATGTTAGGATTATTTATCATGCGATAAATGACGAGATACTCTCTGTACTCATTATTGTTCTTCATCATGAGTTATGTTGTTTTATTTAGACGGTATCTTGCTTCAATGTTTAACGTTGTTTGCCATTACATTGTGACACATTGTGGAATTATCTTAATTTTACAGTTTATTTTCTATAGTGAACATTTTATATTTGCATGGGACTTCTTATTTTCCTTTATCTGCAGGTCTTCCCAGATACCAGCTGCAATGTATATTGATTCCTGTCCTCTCTGGCTGCTTTACCTGAGCCGGGTTTTGCCGGAGGTTTTGCCTCCCTGTTAAAAGGGAGTTTTCCTTCCCACTGTCGCCTCATGCTTGCTCAGGATGGGAGATTGGATCGAAGTCAAGATTAGATGAAATCTTGCTTGTTCCCTATATGAGGCTATTTTTCTAATTGGCTTATCTCTGTTGAGCGCCTTGAGGCTTGAGGCTCTGAAATTATACAAATAAAGTTGAATTGAATTGAATTAAACTTGTTTGCGTTGTATCCTAGATGATTTGACTATGTGACATTTTGATGTTAAACTTCTGACAACCCAAATTCTATTTATGTATCTCACTACAAACCGTGCTTTGCATAGACATATTCTCAGGGTTTGTGTTTTCGTTCTGTTCATTAGACCCATCATATGATGCTGTGCGGCGGACAGGGTGGTCCAACAACATGCACAGTGGCAAAGGTAAGGACAAAAAAGTTATCCTAAGTATCATGACCAGAGTTTAAAGTTTACACTGCTTTAACACATCAGAAGTGGGAGGGGGGGGGGGGGATTTGAAGTACATCTTCAATGGCAGAGAGAACTTTATCGTTGAGTGGAGCTGATGCTGCAACTATCATTATTAGCAAAATACTCTTATGCTACATCAGGTTTAAGTCAGGAGGGGCGGGAACCTAATGGAATAAACAGTTAGAAGAAGTCAGTCGAGTCAAAGCCTGTTTGGTTTTAGATATTTGCTTCTTCATGATGTGTAGTTTGGCTTTCTGTGGCCACCTCGCTAATGTTTTCTTTTACTTATTTGTTTATATCGTACCTGTCAGTCACTCTCTGTTTATGTCTCTGCAGGCTCACCAGTAGTTTCTCAGAATGTGACAAAGTCCACTGAGCAGCCCAGAGCTCAGCCAGGTATCTGTAAACTTCCTGGTTTATGCCTTTAGATATTTTTTTTTGTGTCTCTTTCTTTCTTTATGTTGATAGTTGAAATAGAGCATAATTACACTGTGTTTACACAAGAATCTTACCTGGATACAGTGATTGTATTGGTCTGTAGGTCATTTTGAATCAATGACATTTGATAATGCATTGAAATTATTCTACAAACCATTTTGGGACTGTAAACTGTCCTACAAAACAACTCGCACAACTGACTGATGAACCTACAGGTGTTGAATTCTATGAATGTTACACTTAAAGCATGCAAATAAAGTGAAAACCCATCTGTGTTTAATGTCAAATAACTTTAAAACTGTAAAACTGTTCAGTTGAAAAGTAAAGTATTTGGTCTTATACAGTTGCCATTGGTTTTAGAGATACTGGCTCCAGATCAAGAAAACGTAGTGTACAAATAATCTTTCATCCCTGAAACCGAATCTCATGTTTCAGTTTCGGATTTGATTAGTTGTGTCAACTTTCCTACCCACTTTTCTGCCATGGGACTGTAATTATAACATTTTTAAGCTATTTGCTTAGTATTGTTTAAAAATGAAAATACTGCAATCAACATGGTTGCTTTAATATGCAACACTTCTGATATTTACAGTTATGATTGCTCACTAATATCTGCTGTACACGTTAAGTGTAACATTAAGGACATCAAGGTCATTATTTTCACTTTTTTTTCTTTATTACTGTGTTTTTTTTTTTGTTTTATTCCAATTCAGATTTTTTACATTGGGGATGTTCAGTGCATTTTGAGTCCAACACCCAAATTAAATTCTTGCACATATTTAAATTTGTTTTAATTTAAGTCTTTAGTTAAATTTGGAACAAAAAATCGTGGGAATCTCTGGTATATTTGGCACTACAGTGTAGTGCCCTTTATAAACATAGAGCCATCCATATTATTTTGACTCAAGAAATATAATAAAAATGTTTACAGCAGCACAGCAAATTGATTGGTATCCAGATTTGCTAAATTTCTCCTTTCTCTACAGATCCGTACCAGATTCTGGGCCCCACCAGCAGTCGCCTAGCCAATCCAGGTTAGATTTACAACATGCCCATGCATTAAATTAATCTCATGGGATTACATGGTTATGTCACCCTGTGAACAGTGTCACGTCAGGAATTTGAATGTGTTTTCAATTGTAAGAGGACTCATCTGTGCCTCACAAAGATTTGTGTTTGTGTGCACCATCAGGGTCAGGTCAGATCCAGCTGTGGCAGTTTCTTCTGGAGCTCTTGTCTGACAGTGCCAACGCAGGCTGCATCACTTGGGAGGGAACCAACGGCGAGTTTAAGATGACAGATCCGGATGAGGTGGCGCGGCGCTGGGGTGAGCGCAAGAGCAAGCCCAATATGAACTACGACAAGCTGAGCCGTGCGCTGCGCTACTACTATGACAAAAACATCATGACCAAGGTGCATGGCAAACGCTACGCCTACAAGTTCGACTTTCACGGCATTGCTCAGGCGCTGCAGCCGCACCCCACAGAGTCCTCTATGTATAAGTACCCCACGGACCTAGCCTATGTGCCTTCCTACCATGCACATCAGCAGAAGGTCAACTTTGTATCCCCGCACCCTCCTTCCATGCCAGTCACCTCCTCCAATTTCTTTGGACCCACTGCTCAGTACTGGAGCTCGCCTACTGCAGGCATATACCCCAACCCAAATGTTCCACGCCATCCTAACACTCATGTGCCATCCCACCTGGGTAGTTATTATTAAAACTAACCTTGCTGATCATTTACCCGCCTCGATAACCCATTCCTTTTCTTACAAACAAGATCCACAGTTGCTGACCTGCACTTGTTATAATCCCAAATCAATCAAGACTGAATTACAGAGACAGTTAGGTCTTTGAAGAAATTTTGCCGTAGCAAAGGGTGATTAAATTGAAGTTTCTTATTTTGTGTGTGTAAAATTCTATAACAACTGGATACTATGGTCCAAAATGGAATACTACTTACTTTTACAAGACTAGCAACTGTTTGTTGTATTATGGATGCAGATCTGAATTTTCATGTGCCTTGCTTTTCCTATCCTCCTTAAGAGCTAGTAGATGTCTTCACTATAACTTTACCAAACAGATCCTAGAGACAGGAGATGAACATGAGTCTGTCTGCTTCCTCACCAGACATGGGCCTTTTACTTATGGGTCTCAATCTACATCCATCTCAGTTCATGATGTACATTGTGTTTTGAAGCATCTGCCTTTGCCGCTCATCCACTGCCTTGTCGGGGTTTCTTCCACTGTCACCGTCTGCTTGTCTGTTTATCTGCAACTTGTTTATATATGTGTGTGTGAGTGTGTATGTACGTGTGTGTGCGGGATGGGGGGGAATATGCATATAACTCTTGTGAGATGGACTTTTGTCAGCACTGAATGAAATGTGGCGACTGGAATTTGCCATTCAATATGCCGTTTAATTTATCCTCCAAACTGGAAGGCTAGAGAAGAGTTAGATGCCGTAGAAGGAAGCGCTGTATGTTTTGCTGAACTGGGTCAGCTCAGTTGCTTGATAAATAAAGTTTTTTGTGCATTTTGTGTGGAGATAATGGAGATGATGGGCCAAGTGAGCAGCAGTGTTGAGTGGTTTGTGTTGCGGAAGCCGAGTCCAGATGTATTAGCAGTGATTTCTTTAAACGACCGTTCAGCCCAAGTCAGGTGTTTTCAGCGGGCCACACACCAGGCTGTTTGACATTTGCTGTGCTACTGCCTCTCAGCCATGCCATTTCCACACCTTCGATTGCTCGACCATGTCAGTATTAATGTGAATGTCTTCTGGTTTGTGAAACACGTGTGAAAGGTTCAGCAAAATCAAAATTTGTCAGATGTGGTCATTTTGTAAAAACGAAGCCTGTATAAATTCCTTCACACTTTAAAATCTTGAACTTAAAACATGAAAGTGCCTTTTTGCATATGTGATTATGTAGATGTGTTGATATTATCTCTGTCTTGTGGAAGTTGTTTTTCTATCCAAAGAGTCTTAAGCGTTCATCTAATTTTAATATGTGCTGAAAATCAGAGGCCTAACCTGTTCAGAGTTAGTGCCATGCTGTTACTGCTGATTTATACCATGTCTTATCTGTCTATTTAGGGTGAGACAGCACTAAAACTTAAATACATTAAATTATCTCAACAAGAATCTGACAATTTTTGATTTTTAAGAGCGCTTTGATGATAGCTGCCATATTGTCACTTCTCTTTTATAGGTCAGTCAGAACCATGTAAGTCAGTATGGAGAAGTAGAAAAGTAGTAAATTATGTTAAAACACAGTCAAGTTGCATTTTCGCCAGGGCTGGAACCTAGAATAAGAGCAGCAGGGTTAGTTGAACATTACTTTCTGACTGATCACAAAGCCCAGCAAAATGCACATGAAATCAGGATTTCATCATCATCATGTAACAGTATGTCAAAACATATCCACCGCCAGGTGTTCAATGCTGTTAATATCAAAAGTTTTCTTTTGGAAAAACTGAAAATGGACACTTGAAAAAAAAAGAAAAAGACTTGGAACTACATTGTTTATCAAAGAGCAAAACCAATGATGTATGACGAGCTGAAACAGACATTCTCAGATTCGCAAACGCTGTGCGTTTGTCAGACCTATTTTTTCTTTTATTATTTTTAACATCAGTCAACTAGGCATTAAAGCAACTTACTGTATAAATTATGCAGAGTTATTTTCATATGTGACACATTGTAAAAGTCAAGAGAATTAATACGAGTTGACCTCGGTCAAAAATGCCCATTTCCGCTAAGTGGTTTGTTAAGCATGTTTTATTTTTTGTTTGTTTGTTTTGTTTTGGGGTTTTTTTTTATATCTGTACATTTGGACAACACAGTTTGACTTTTTTCTCATTGTTATTATTTCTAAAATTCATTTGTAACATGCTAAGTGCCTGTACATGCAAAGTACATTTTTTTTGTATTCCCCAAACCACAATTGCCTGCTTAAGACATAATCCATTAGATGGGGATTCCTTTGGTCTATATGCAACATGTGATGACAATGAATGGTTTCAACAGTCACACAATCTTTATTTCAGCCTTGTGCTTTAAAGGATTTCAGGTATTTTATGCTAAATGATACAAACAGTATTCATATATACATCAAGCTCCTATTGAAGATGTATAGCTTTAAAAGAACAAATTAAAAGGGAACATGTCATTTGTAGCATAAAAAATATCCTAATGTACCCTCAATGTTCATGTTTCATAAGCATTATCAATGAAAAGGGATCTGTGCTACTTCATATATGCAATGTATTTTGGATATCGAATATATAAATATATATAAATATATATATATATTTGTGTGTATAACTTTACAATTAAACAGTATTATTTTTATTGTCATTTCTGCTATGTATGAAGTAAAACCTTGTGAAAAAAGGACTTTTGTATAGGAAAATGTGACAAAATAAATGTTTTTACCTCTCCAGTAGTCCTCCGTTGCCTGCCTTTGGTTTCAAGAGATGTCTTAGATTGAAACTAAGAACAAATGTAAGCAGATCTGCCAAAGAACAGTAGCACAGTCTTAAGTAAAGTCTTGCATATTTACACAATAGTGTTGGAAAACTGAAACCAAACTGTTTTAAGATTCTGACAAGTCATTATACACTTCCTACGCTTGCTTTGACTGATGGTTTGTTTTGTTTCGTGCATATTCAGCCCTCACACATTTTCTTTCTTTCTCTCTTTTTTTTCTCTCTCATAAAGGTTTGTGCTGCTTATTACTTGCATTACATACAAAAATGTTACAATAACTACATGCATATAGCTTGGGGTAAAACATCCCTAATAATCAATTGGGTTCCACTGGATATAGTCAGATAAGATCAGTTGCAGAGTAGACACTAAGGAACAACTAAGCCAACTGGTCTCATTACACTCCGTGCAGCTACTGACCACAGAGCAATGTTTAGTTATTCCAGAAGCATCTACAGGATTCATTTAGCCTCAAAGAAAACAGCAGAATTACAGTCTCACTAAAGCAGATTTTTGTGATTCTGAATAAATCATGTTTTCTTTTTATTTCTGTACATAATTAAAGACGTATTAATGGGCCAAATCTAATAAAGAAACTAACGAAAGTGTGGAGAACTTGATAAACATCTTTATGAGTACAGACAGAAGAAGACAGCAAAAAGGCAGGAACAGAGTAGATGGAGGACAGAGTAGATGGAGGACAGAGAGAAGAGGACACGTGAGAGAGGGTGGGGTTTCTATAAGTTTAATTTTGGTCTCTGTTTCGTTCTCTTATGACGTGTGATGACAACAGCTTCTTTTAATGGCTCTGTGTGTTTAGCTTTCGCACCTGCTGCAAATCTTTAAGTAAAAGTAGGTAGAAAAAATGGATGCTAACTAAGTCAGTCTTTTTGTAATTTGCTTCTTTAATAAAAGAAATGAGGCTTTTAATTTCTTTTTCTGCAAGATTGTAGGTAGTGAATCAGAAGGAGGTAATCTGGTCTTAAATATAAAACTCCAGGGCTGAAAACTGGTTCCAGTCTGGCCCTGAATGGGGTTTTGGTTGGGACCGGATGTTTTTACAGGCATGTCCTATTCTCTGGGAGAGTTTGTTTTTAAGTTTAGTGGTGACTGAATCTTGCCAGGATGCCAGCTGATCATTGTTTTGGTTTTGATGAGCATACAGTTTGTGCTCTTATTTCTTCGAATAGAAAGTTCTGGTTTCATGTTCATGTTTTATGTTTTATGTTTAGGAGCTGCAGGCCAAATAAAAGGCAACATCCTCTAAGTTTTCATCTCCCATCCAATTACCGGGTTGTATCTGGGTTCCTGTTTGCTGTGACAACTTGATTTTGTTTACAGATTAAAAGTCATAAGGGTTGACACCTGTTAAAAATGTTTGACCTTTAAGGTCACAATCGTGTTGTGGCATTTTGGTTTTGTTGTATGCACGTGAAACACAGACACCAGTGTTAAATGCAAAAATAGCCTTTATTTGATTGGATTTTATGCATGAAATAAAATAAACAAGAAAAGCTGCATGCAGCCATATAAGTGTTCCCTGAAAGTTTTCTCACAATGTTTTATTCAAGAAAAAAAAGACACATCTACTTCATTTTTTTTAATCATCTGTAGTACTCTCAAAGAGTACTCTCATTTGCTAACACTTAAGTAATGCACAGTGAAAAAAGCTACTTTAATATGACTTAAAACATTCAAATTGGGAAGGTTCAGACTGTAATCAAGTGAAATTATTTGTCCATGCCCTAACATAAAAAAAAGAAAAAATATATATGCTATAAACAGCAAGAAATATCTTACAACAATTTATGAAACATTCCTTTCAAATCCTCCATTAAAACACCAAAATGAGCTTCTTTTGAGTGTTTTGTTCTCACTTTGAGAAAAACAAGCTTAAAACAAGATGAGTCTTCTTAGTTTGAGTCTTCTTAGTTCTTGATAATTTGCATGTTTTTTTTTAAGAAAAAGCTCTGCTTTTCTGTCCAAACACATACAAAGCTCACAATGACCTCCCCTGACCCAACATACATTTTCTTCTGTGTTAAACACAAAAGGAACAACAAACAATAGGTGTCTTTACTTCTTATGTAAATGTTGCAGTGTGCACTTTTCTGGGTACCTCCTGGCCACACCCAGCGCTTGTCCCCAAAGGGTTCATTGTTGAGATGCAAAGCTACCAGTTTAAGTTTTTGAACTTTTTTTTGTCAGTGAGTGGCTCACATCTTAGTTAGACTTGTAGGACTTTCAATATCAATCACTTCAAAGCCCGGATTGATCTGTCCATCTATGGAGTGGAGATGATGACCCTTGATGTTGTGGTAACAATAGGCACAGTGTGCGGTTGCCACTGGAACCACTTTGGAGAAGTTGGAAAAATCTACCCGGTACTTTCCCTCTTTGCTTCTTGAGATGATGGGCAAGAAGTTGAAGCCCCACATGATCTCCTGAGGAATATAGGAGGTCCGTACTTGACAGGTAGAGCTTGTGGACTCTGCCGTCCCATCCAAAAATACCACCAGCTCAAACTGTTGCTTGTGTAGCGTGTCTACTGCCATGTCAAAAAACGGGCTGCTTTTGTCAATGATGTGGTACAGCGTGAGAGGACACACAAAGAAGAGGGTGTCCGTCCCTGCATCCACCATGAAGTCAATGTTCACCTGATTCATGATGATCGTCTCCCCCTCTGGTGTAGTTGTGGTTCTCAACAGCTTACCGTAGATCTGGCTTCCAATCATCAAAGTTTTTCGCAGGTTGGCCACTCGGATTGATAGGCAAAGGGAGCCATTTTTGGGACTGATGACAGCCATGTCACTAAATGTGATGGTCTTAGCTCTCTTTTTGGGTAAGGATATCTTGTAAAGGATGACTCCACACATGAAGCAATTAATGACTGCCCCAAGGAGAGATTGAATGATAATGAGGGCCACAGCACCTGGACACAGAGGGGTGATTGCTCGGCCTCCGTACCCTATTGTCGTTTGTGTTTCAATTGAGTAGAGGAAGGCTGTGGTGAGTCCGTCAACATTGATAACACATGGAATGTGATCTGAAGGGGGACTTTGCCATGTCAGGTCTCCATTATTTCGGGCAATCCAGTACCACAGCAGACCAAAGATGAACCAGCTGAGGGTGAATGAGGCGGTGAAAAAGAAGAGGACAAAACGCCATCTGATCTCGACAAAAGTGGTCCAGAAGTCGGCAAGGAAAGCAAAGTGATTGCTGTACTTGACGTTTCCATATTCAATGTTACAGCGGCCATCTTTGGTCACCAGTCTGGTCCTGTGTCGTCTTCTCTCCACTAAATAGTCCTGGAAACGTTCATTGAGGGAGTTCATTGTTTTCTACAAGTCACAAGCCTATGAAAAAAAAAAGTACACTGAATGAATATGAAAACATACAAGTAAAAAAAAATCTAGACCTCAAGCTGCTAACTGTGTGAAAATGTTCAAATCTTGTTACTGATTTCCCCCTCGGCAGAAATAATGATAAATGAGTCTTTAATTAACTGCAAATGTATAATTGTAACTGCTTTTGACTCACATCTTTAAGCTTCTACGTCACATTGCAGTCCCATCTAAAAGTCTGAAATAATTAGAAATAAAAGTTTCCACACCTATAATATAGGAAATTTTGGTCCTGATGTATGTGTCTCAGCACAAGAATTATTTTTAGTTCTATTGGGTTCCAAAGCAGCAAGGCTGAACACAGCATTAAAAGAATTTGATCATGGCAGTTTTATTCACACTGCTCATAAGTGTGTTGTCTGATGGATGGATGGTAACTGGCAGTAGTGCTTTCCAAATAAATATGACCCCTGTTCTTGCCAAGTTATGCACAAAAACCATTTGGACCCCATCATGCTTGTTAGCAAGTGTGAAGTAGAACAAAACAACCAGCCCAGGAGGTTTAGGTTTTTGTTTGCAGTGCTCAAATATCACAGCTTGGGATTGTGACAAAAGAACTTATTTAATTATACTGTACTGCTTGTTTGCAAACCTTAAAAATCTGTAAGAAGACACATTAGCTCTCTTTTAACACTACATTTTAAAAACATGTTATCATGCAATAAGGCAATTAAAGGTATTTAGCCAGTTTTACTGCATGTATTATAAATGACACATCTCCTCTAAGATTTAGGAATCAAGTGAAGCTTGAACCATTCATATAATATACGATAATAAAGCAGGGAGTTACTAAAATACATTGCAGTACAAACAAAGTAATTTTTGCCGTAATTATAGTCTTAATACCAAAATATGCTGTGATATATATCAACGTAATTGGAATCATTTACCTTTTTTACCGTAAGTGAAAGCAAAGACTTAATTACTACAACTCTGTAGACATTAATGTGAATGAAGATGAAGATGTTTTGTCATCCTAACTCACCACAGTGAAAAGTTGTTTAGGAAGCATCCAAGTGTTAATTGTCTCCGTCTGCCGTTTTTGCTTGCTACAGGATGAGCCAGTTAAGGTGTGTCTTCTTGTTATGCCTGTTGACCAGCATCTGAACATATTTATACTGTCCTGTCTCAGTGTGCTTGAATCATCCAGGTAGTGTTAACACCCACCCATACATTGGTAACTCCTCCCCAATACTAAGCAGACATGTACCCATTTCTTGGCTCTAAAATTTGTGTTTAGTCCACAAAACCCTGGCAGAAACTTCCACACTGACCTCTACCAGTCTGTCGTGACACAAGTGTTGCAAAGACAGTTCCTACCTGTTTGAATTTCTGCTTTTGTCCTTTTCATCTTGGTGGAATACAGTTGCATTAATCTTATCAACAGATTTTCCCAAAGATTAGAGATGTGGGGGGACATAAGATGTTCTAAAGATGGTAAAAAAAAACAAAACATATTTTAAAGAGACAGCTCTCATGGGTTTGCCAGAAACTAATTCAACAGCAGCAGATGTTTAAGTACTTGGGGAGAAAATTTGTGAATTGTTATGGGATTCATTTTCCACTGTGTTGTTCCCAGCAGAGCAGTGAAAATGCGGCATTACTTCATATACTGCGTGTATTGTTTATTTTAGCAGTGACCACAGAACAATATTTTTGAAGAAGGTTTACCTCTTCAGCTCTTTTCTGCTCAGTCGAGGCAAAGGAGATTAGTATTTATGTTTTTAAGGATCTCTTTTTGTATCTAAAAAGTAAAAAAAAGTGTCTACCTGATAATTACATTGCAGAAACTAAACGAAGGATCCTCCAGGAAACCAATAGCATCTAAAGTTCTCTCTGGTTTGACATGACCTTCATCTAAATCACACTGCCTCTAAACAGTCAAAGCCTCGGGGAAACCCTATGCTCCTCGGGGGCCCCCTGAGGTCCAGGGACTCCAGGGTAGAAACCACTGCACTAGGTATATCAACAGATGTTGACATTTGCACTTCTACTGCCAACAAAGACCATTGTTTATGCGTACATGTTTGTGTGTTCCACACAGAAGTGTTGTCATAAGAAACATCAGTTGCATCAGTCAGTACATTTCAATGAAGAAGGTTGAGTTTCTGTCTGTCGGTAATCACCTGGATGCCATTTAGCAATGTTGAATAGTAAGTAAAAAGATTAGATTCAGGACAAGGTTGATAAAACGCAATTCTACTACATCATTCTTTTCATGACAATAAATAACCATAAACAATATAAAGATGGATAGAGTCTCTCAGTAGGTTTCTGAAGAGCAAAAGTGAAGTTCAAAGTATGACATCTTGGCAGTCAAGTACCGTCGCTCAGGAGAATACAAAAATGGTCAAAAACTTGAAGCTAAGAGAGGGGCTGTGAGTGTGGAGAAATTATGTCTATCAGACTATAGCTAACAGCTAACTGAGGTAACTGGGATCTAATGGGAGCTAACCGGGTAATGGAGATAGGTGAGCTAAAGCAAAGGTGCATTTAGCCAGCTAAAAAAGTACATTTGTGCTGCACTCTTTCTTCTTGCAGCAGATAGTGGATACCTTTCAATAAAAAGGACCCGCTCCTAAATTAGACAAATATCAAGATTAAAAACATCCAACTTGACAAGTAATAGAAACCCCCCCCCCCCTGTTTTGACTGCATCTCTGAAACTATCCATCTGACTGACCTCAAATCAAGTGCAAATGAAAGGTCATGACCAAAACATGTGTCACAAGGATTTTTATACCTGAAAGTTTCTATATTTGTATATGTATTCGAGGGTTGGGGAAATTGAAGTTTAGGGGTGTTCCGGCATAATTTTTAGTTTCAGAAAGTAGATGTTTTTCAGAAATATCTTGAATGAGACCAATATATCTTGTTGTCTTTGGGGAGAGCAACTGGACATGCAGAAAGACAAAACTAGTTAGGAAACTGAAAAAGTTAAGTATGGGAAATTATGTAGTGTGCAATCCTAAAATTGATTGATACGTCATCCTTATGAGTAGCTTACATGGCATCCTAAGCTGGAGTTAAATCCTCTCCTCAGAGCTACATGTGGAAGCTGGTTAATGATTCCACCTTTAACCATCATCCAGTAGTATGAGAGTGATAGAAAGTCCCAATCCATCTTGCATGAATTTTAAATAGGTTGTCAACATTTATAAGTCATATTCAATGTGGTGAAAAGTCTTTACTTCTCATCTATAGTAAATAAATTCCGTACCGTACCATCTTCTTCCGCTTATCCGGGGTCGGGTTGCGGGGGCAGCAGCCTAAGGAGGGAAGCCCAGACTTCCCTCTCCCCAGC